>CBVK0102023011.1:0-13178 GCA_900067695.1 Picea abies | reverse complement strand
TAACCTTCATCCCTATCTATTTCTGTATTGGGAGAAGGAGAGTAACCTTTATCCCTAACTTTCATTGAGATGGAAGAAAGATATTGGGGGTGGCCAGGGTTAAATCCACTAGGAATGACTGAAGCTATGGTTGGGTGGAAACGATCACCCCTTTCAGTAGTCGCATCACGCCTTATAGTTTTGATAAGTGTTTGCAGTCCTTGTGATTTGAATTGGAAATAATGGATTAAGTTATGAGTATGTGTTTGTCCCCTTGATAGATTAAGATTCTACTTGATATTCCCATATGCGCCAATTTAATTCCTCGAAGGCATTTCTCCAGGGAATTATGAAACAATTCTAGAGTCAAAGAAAACCTCTTGGTACTGCTACTGTTTTGATAACCTCACGAGTTTACCTTGCTCTATTTTAGAGATTAAAGTTCTCTAAGTTAAGGAGGCATTCCATTTAGACCAATCATCTAAGAGACTTTGAACTCGCGCCTAAGTCCTTAACCAAAAACCCGACAAAGAGTAGAGTTAATAGCCCAAGAGTCATCTGAAGGTCCATGTGACCTGGTCCTAGGAACCCTGCACTAAAGGAGTTATCTCTTAACCAAAAACCCGACAAAGAGTAGAGTTAATAGCCCAAGAGTCATCTGAAGGTCCATGTGACCTGGTCCTAGGAACCCTGCACTAAAGGAGTTATCTCATGAAGGTTTCAGAACCTCAGGAGCTCAAAGTTCTAAGATGTCAAATTCCATGATAGCCAAGTTAACCTAACTACCAAAGTAACTAGAATCGTAGATGACCTAAGAATCTGACAGCGGATATGGATGTGAGCTGTCTAATGGGATTATAAGCCATCCCGATCATGAGATAGACTCCAATACCCATGGGAGTTAATGAATCAAACACCAGCCACTCCATTAAATCGATGGTTGGGAATCATTGTGGAGCCCCAGCCACTCCATTAAATCGATGGTTGGGAATCATTGTGGAGAGAGAAGGTGAAATTAGGGGACGCTCTATTTTGCGGCCCACAATTCACCAACACCATTGATCTCGTCATGCTGGAAGATCAACGACTCTGGTTAGACTAGAGTCGAGAGAGAACTTTCCAAATTGCGGAGGTTGGACCCTGCAATCACTATGAACCGTCGTTATGTGAACATAGATTAATGGTGGGGAATCATTGTGGAGTGCGAAGGTGAAATTAGTGGATGTGCTAGTTTGCAGCCCGCAATTCACCAACGTCGTTGATCTCATCAGGATGGAAGATCAATGACTTCGGTTAGAGTAGAGTCAAATGAGCACTTTCTAGATTGAAGAGTTTGGACCCTGCAATCATTGTGAACTGTTGATCTATGAATGGTGATTGATGGTGGGGAATCATTGTGGAGCGCAAAGGTGAAATTAGTGGACGTGCTAGTTTGCGGCCTACAATTCACCAATGTCGTTGATCTCGTTGGGGTGGAATATTAATGACTCTGGTTAGACCAAGATGGGAGAGTAATTTTAATATTACGGAGCTTGATCTCCAAGATGGGAGAGTAATTTTAATATTACGGAGCTTGATCTCTTTGATAAAGAGTGCACACATTGGGGCTCCACAATCACTGGGAACCGTTGATTGGTGAGCACATCGGTATTTGTCGAATCATGACCATCAGACCTAGGAAAATTTGTTGGGTGGATAGTCGTGAGTTCCTTTGGAAATCCACAGAGTAATTGAGGCCTTTTGTATCATTGATCTGAGAGAAAGGAAACATGTCGGAAGATCGTTGACTTCGAGTGAAATCACTCTGGGAGAAAAGGGGGATATGTTGAACAAGAACTCCTGAGGGCCAAAGAGTCGAAGTTCATCTGAGCTGTCCATTAAATGAGGAAAGGTGTCAGTAGATATTCCATTTCAGGAGATGGATACTTCGAAGGAGAAAGGTGTTGGAGTATTTGAAACTCCTAAAGCCCGAATAGCCGAAGTGATTTGTATTCATTGATTCGTGGGAGACACACGTCGACAGATCGTTAACTTCGGGTGAAAGCACTTCGGGAGAAAGTGAGTGTGGAGAGGTAGAAACTCTTGAACGTCGAAGTCCCGAAGTAAACCGGGACCGTTGATCTGGAAGGATGTGTGGTGCACGATCCTTGACTCTGGAAGAAAAAGCTCCAGGAGAAAAAGGCTGCAAAAACGTATGAAGCTCCTGAATTTCAAAGTCCCAGAGTGAATTAGGACCATTAAACTCCTCGATGACATGTGGCGTCGGATGGTGCACTCAAGAGGATTAATACTCCGGAGGTTTTTCGAGGAGGTGCCTCGAATTCTACAGAAGCCCGTAGGCCTGAAGTCATTGAGGGTCATTGATATAAAGGGAGAGTAGGGACCGTTGATCCCTTCGCACCAATTTGGAACTTTGCCACTTCAAAGTTCGAATGAATTGGCATGTGATGAATCAAAAATTCTCGAAGCCTAGAGTTTTAAAGCACCAGAGTAGGTTCCTGTGGCCTTGACATTCGTTCATAATGTGTGGTCATATGCAATGGTCACCGAAGGAGGGGATAGGCCCCGATTTAGAAAATAGAAACCATGGATAGAGAGTTTGATTAGTTAAGGAGAACAAATTTTTTATGCCCCACCATGGGTGAGTTACAATATTTCATCAATTTAAATGTTAATATTTTCTCTGTACTAAATTGAAGAAATATAACAGACTTACTCTTTATTAATCACATTTTTTCCGTTCATTTGGAATAACTTCCCTTCCCTTTTATCCTCATCTTGATCGTTTTCCAAAATGATTTCCCCTGTCATGTCATCAATTTTCTTGATGTACTCATTGGACTAATAAAATGATTGGCATACTATGTACCCCTCTTCCATAGAGCCTTGCGGTTTTGGCCTTTGTCAAACAAACTCCTACAATTTTTTCATGTAGTTGAATTAGACGATGGAATTGAAAGTCCATAAAACATGTTCAAACTCACTAATTCAACCTCATAAGTTAGGTGAATTAGATGATGGAATTGCAAGTCCATAAAACTTATGGGAAGTTCCTTCTCAAACATACAAACAATATTAACTATCTCTCGATGCCACCATGGAATGTTAGCCATATGAATATCCCTTGATGTGATCCAATGTACAAATGAAAATAATTTCAATATGGCATGTCACGGGTCCTGGGGGAAGTCATGTTTCACACAAACACGCATGAAAAAAGGACAGTGACACTACAAAATAGACACACACACCATTAATTTCCATGAAATTGTGAGTGCATAACATATTTTTACCAACTTTAGTATAGAACAAGAATCATGTATTCAACATACACACCCTTAGAAGGTTAAGATGGTTATGTAATTTCAACCTCGAAAAATTCTCATCTACAATGAAGCAATGTTGTCGAGTCGACCCATATAATGAAGGTGCATTAAAATACATAGAAAGATCATATTTATTCAAAATACATGGGACATCACCTTCTTTAAAAGACCAAGAGGGATCAACCTCTCCACTAGTTTATTTTTTTGGCCAATGTCTCTTTTTAGTATTTGAAGCAATAAGATCTCTCTTAATAGCGAGTGTGTTTCTTTTATTCCATGATATCTGCCACCATAAAGAAGATGATTCTTTTTTTTAATATAAGCTTGGGATATAGTAAGTGGACAATCTTAAGATGCTCCCAATATGGAAGCTCATAAATGACAGATCTCCTTTTCATCCCACTAGGAATTTTCTCAATATAGGTGTAAAAACATTCAGGATCACTGAACATAGGTTCTCCATTTCAATCAAACAATTCTATCATTTCCTTCTCCTTATTTGTGTCAAATGCCCTATTTCAATCTACCAATATCATTATTTCAAGCCTCCAAGTTCTCTCTGGGTTACCATTGAAAGCAGATGCAACTCTTCTATAAGGGTGGTCTTCTGGGAGGAATACCCTCAAACAGTCATACACTATATTTCGTAGGTGGTTGGCCCACCTAGCCTTTATAGAAGGTCCACAAAATTTACATCCATGATACCCTTTTTTTATAAGACTTGTTATTTTATCGTATACATAGCATGTTAGTGTAAAAAATGTAGTTGCACCAAATGAAGTATGCCAAATAAAATTGTAGATATAAACAAATCAATGAACATGCTTATTAGAGAAAACTCCTAGTCCTAGATAATTGTGTGTGGTGTATGCACATATGACACACAACATAAAATACCTCTCCATTGGGATGGGTATTGATACATAATATACATGTATCCCTTCCCATAATTTCTTAAATTCATCGATTGTTGGTTGGAGGTAGACATACATTCTCTTCACTTGTATTCTACCTGGAACTATAAGGGCTGACATAATATGTTCATTCTTCATGGATGATGTAGGAGAATTTTTTCCTCCAAAACAACCTAGTTTGAATAGACTTAGGGGGTCTTTGAATTATTGTATTTTCCTATGTTTTATTGGAATTCTAGAAGAATTGCATAGGATAGGGATTGTTAAGTTTAAGATTGATTAATAGGTAATCAAATCTTCCTTGTTTAGTAAAATATTTAGAGTTTATAATATTTAGAGAGATCTTAGTGTTAGTCTTAGATATCTTGAGGATTTTGTGGATCTAGAAGATCCTAATGATTGATAGTTGAGAGATTTTAGGATTTGAGCCAAATTTTGGTGTCAAAATCCTTTTGTTTTAAATATTGTAAGCCTACAGGTAGAGAGGGGGTCTGATTTAGACAGATGATAGAAAGGATAGAGAGTGTGTAAGAGGCCAAGTTTGGTCTACAGACCATGTATAGGCCAATTTAATGTATATTAGACAAGAAGGTTGAAGGCCTTGTATAAATTCATGTACATATTCATTAATACAATATTCATATTTTTGGGTCCCCTGTGTCAGTGTTGAATTGGATATCCTTTGAATGTATTAATTTTTTTGTGTGAGTAATCAAAGTGCATATCGATGTTGTAGAGGTATGTTGTAGGTTGCAGGTCAGGTTGTGAACAAATATTTGTATCACAGAGGGATAAGATGGGTTGTTTTTCATTGCCCATTGTACGATATCAATGATACCAATTGGATAATGGATCAGTTTTGTCATGTGAATTTTTGGTTTGGAGAGATCAAGTTTTATCCTATCCATATAAAAGTCGAGGTTTGAATTCCTTCGAATAAAAGTAAATAAAACCCTTACAGGTGTCTAAGAAACAATGGTCATCCGATCGAGATAAGGAGAAATCGTGGTTGTTAATATGTTAGACCGAGAATTGCTTATGTGATAAACTTGGATGTCTAAGATTAGATATTAAGTGGATATCTAGCCAGATCGAACGAAGGAAATCAACCATGTGATCAAATTCTGATCAACGATTGAAATTGATTGAGAAGGAATAGATCAATGGAGAATATCTACTCGAGTTTGGGTCTGACAAGATAAAATCAAAGTATTTTGTAGTTAAGTCTTCGGAGTCATAGAATGGATATTTCTCCAACGAAGGCCCTCTAAGATATATTATATATTGTTTGGGGGAGTAAGGAAATCAATGGTCCTTAAGGATTCCACGTGGAAACATTAGAGAGGACATCTAAAATTTTGAAAGAGTTAGAACATAACTCAGATTGACGAAGAAGATATGTTCAATATTGAATAGATCAATGGTTACAAAAGAGACACATAGCTTCATTTTATTGAATCTCATAGTAGAACCATCAGAGTCCATAAGTTGGAGGAACTCCAATAAATAAATATCAATCAATGACTGAGATCTATTTGGAGTTGAATAGAATGACGAACACAGAAGAGACATGTGCAACTAAAAAATACTAGGACATGTGGAAATAACGAATGAAAAGTGGACATGTGGCAGTTGGATCCATGAGTATAAAGGGGACATGTGGAAGGCATGTACAATTTTATTGACAAGGACCTAGCGCGATGGAATGAGGGAGATTAAATCGGGACTGTTGATTACAATAGATCAACGGTGAAGGTAGTTCATCCCTTCATAGTCTGAAAAAGAATGTGCAAACATTTGATGTTGTATATTTGGAGTACTGTAAGCTACGGGTATTGAGATACTCTGAAAGGAAGAGTCTGAGACTTACATATGTCCGTTGGATTAGATCATAGTAAATTCACAACATTCTGATTAATAGGCCAATCCATTTCATAGTGGAAAGAGATACAAATCGTTCGATCATGATAGTTTGACATGATGATTCAAAGATGGTATAAAAGAGGCGTGATATGGATCATCCATCCTATGATGATCAAAGATGGAAATTGAAAGGGATAAAGGTCCGATGATTTACGAAGAATTATGCCCCAATAATGGTTAACGCTTGGTCATGGTGCATGGTCGGGTGACAAGATAAAGGATCAAGTTAATAGATTTGGGCACATGGTTACAACATTGGGTTTCATAGAAATATCAAGGATATAACATGGTCCACGAAACTGAGTTTAAGATCATCCTGAGACTGTAGCTACAACATAATTTAATTACATAATTTTTCACTTGTGGGAATTAATGTCTAGAGGTCATCATTTTTGGTATCAGAGCATAGGTTTTGTTTGAAATTTGAAATTGTAGAAGGAAGATTGGAGATAAGTGACACTGTGCAGGGGATAGAGAACATAGAACTTTTTTAGCAGAAGGAATCTTGTACATATTGTGAAAACAAGAAGAAAGAGGAATTGGATATATAATTCCTTAGTGGATTACTACAGGTCGAGGTCATTCCAACCAAAGAAGTAGAGGAGACAAGATCTCAGGACATATATTGAAGGTATGGGTCAAATGTTTTATATTTGGATTTTAATTAAAAAATTTAGTGTTAATTAGAAGGTAGCAACAAAAGGAATGGTAGTAGCCATTGGAAACCAATAGAGCTATAACAGAGGAAGAAGGGGGAAAGTAAAGATCTCAGGTGAAGGAGCTTTTGGTAGTGGAACCTTACAACAAAGGGATGTTGTAAACACTTTCAACTGAGGATTGGAAGTGAGGAGAAAAATAGAAGTTCTTAGAGAGTGTGAGTAGGTGCAGAAGCTAAAGAAGAGAATAGGATTTCTTAGAATGTTCCAGTGGAGAGAACCGGTAATACCAAAAGGCCAAATCCTAGGAGGAAGCTTGGTGAGGTATTGAGTGGAAGGTAGAAGAGACTTGATACATAGGCTTGATGCAACTCATAATGGACTAGGATAAGTTCAAAAAAGAATAAATAGAGATGAATACTGATGGTCATGTCAAAGGTTTAGAGAAAAGCCACATCTAGAGGAAAGAGGATGCCAAAGAAATTGGAAAAAGAAAGATGAGTCAAGAAGAGATTGACAGAGAATTTATTGAGATAAAGAAGAGACCCAACATAATATGGAGCTTCTATAGGAGACTAAGGAAGACCAGAGATGAAGTTGGAATGTGAAGAAGAAGGTCAAGTGGCCTATAATGTAATTTTTTGCAATGAAGTTGAGACAAATATTGAGGCACACGTTGATTTTTTTACTAGAGGAAGAGAAACTCAGAGCAACTAAGTTTAGACATAGGTCAGTGACAGAAGTAAAAGTTCACTTTTGTGAACTAAAGAAAGGAATAATTCCTTGAGACGAAGATGAGGTTCATAGATTAGACCTCATGAAGAGATTAGAAATTCCATTCTAGAATAAGGAGAGGATGATAAAGGAATCTAAAGATACCGAAGAGTCTCATTCTTTTAATACTTATAATTTGTGTATGATTGCAAGATTTGGAGGTTATGAAGATAGGCATCCATCAGATGATTTCATAAGGGAAAAAGGAGATGAAAATATACCTTATGAATTCATAACATAAACACATATTCTGAATTATATCATGTCATAGGAAGGGAAAACATTGTCTCTTGAAAGCTATGAAAGAGGGAGTTATGCATGTCCAAAATATGTAGATGATGAAGATGCAAAGAGGATAAATAGTTGGCTTGGAGATACTTTAGATGATGAAGTACAAAAAAGGGATATGCACGGCTACATCGATGCAAGTATGGATCTTGATAAAGGAGAAATGACAATGGATGAGGATGGTGCTGAAGATCATTGCTTCATGATCAAGGAGAAACCACTACAAAAAGGTATAAAATGTTTACAACAAATCTATCATTTTAATAAATTGCAAGAACATAATTTGATTGAGCAATCATGTAGACTGAGCATGCAACTTAAGGATATAAAATATTGTTTTCATAAGTTTTTATTTATTGAGTAGTGTTATGAAGGAGCTGAGGACATAGAGATATGTGAAGAACAAGAGATGGAAGTAGCTGTTATCACCATATAATTTTTAAACGACATCCAAGGGTTGGAATTTTAGCGAAGGGTTATGTCACTAAGGAGGTATGATATTTTAGAGGAATGAGCTATATCTAATGGTGGGGGGACAAATATGGTGAAATCATAAAGGGTGAGCCTCAACAAACCATCAATCTTGAAGGCGGCCCAGATCAATGGCTAAGGCGCATATCGGAGATTTAAATAGAGCGATGATTAAGAAATCAAGGGTGGGCTGGGGAAAACTATCATGCTTTTATTGGTGGACGTGCGACTACCTTAGAGGGACATGGGGAAAAAATTAGTTTGACTTAAACCACTTTCTCCAAGCCCCGATGCCACGGTCGTCGGGTATATGCAGACCGTAGATCTTAAAGAAGTTTGGATCAACGACTGAGGACCATATCGGTGATTGAAGTAGCATGAAGATTAAAAAATCAAGGGAGGGCCAGGGAAAATCATCGTGGTTTAAATTGTGTACGCATGGCATCCTTAAAGGGACATCGGGGAAAAAAGAGGTTCTCCTAAAACCATTTTCTCCAACCCTCTATGTGAACAAATACCTATAAGAGGAAGACCCCCCAACATTATTGTTTCGTAATTTGGAGCATTCGAACATTTGGAAATTTGGTGCAAAGCATCGATTTGAAACTCAAGCTCAGAGATTGAACCAGGTTTGCACTTCTTCCGCCGCTCACTAGGTATTTTCACCATGGTTGCTGATCCTGTTGTCTTATTCATAAATGACCCAGACATCTCTTCCAAACAAGAATCCCTAATTGATAGAGACTCTGACATTTTTGATAGAGAGATAACAATCTCGCCCGTTTCTATGTCCAAATCAAATTTGTTGGACAATGTTGGAACCCACCTACCTTTCCTTCAAGTGGCTCAAGCCTCCATCACCCATTACATTGTAGAAGTAGTCTTTCCTTTCCCTGAATTTGTAAGTTGGTGTGCATAACGATATTCTTAAAAAGAAAGAGTTATCCTGAATAAATTAGGGTCTGAAGTTCTATGTGAAATAGATGGTACATTGCTCTGAAACACCCTCAGTATACCCGAGTCTTCATCCACGATGTCAGAGCCCTTCGAGGAACACAAAATGATCACAATTTATAGAGAATTCCCACCATAAGTAAAAACTCGGTTTATGCAAACCATTGTCAAGCCCGAGTACCATTCAGAGAGTCTGTCATTTCCTGCTAGCATAAGCATCATAATCATCGAAGTCCAGTGGGCTTATTCCCTATTAATTCAAATTTTGGGATTAGATAATTTCAATTTTGTGGTAGAAGTCATGTTAGGTTTTCTCTTGACTTTATTTATGTCAGAGTCTGTTCAGTCAGTCAGTGTCAGTTTTGACAAATTCATTGTTGACAATATACATCACTAGTTGTTGAATTTCAATTCATTAAGCCATTTGTGGTATAACACCCATTTGCTGAGGATGTTCCTGGAATCTAACAAAACTATATTTCCTGAGACTGCATTCATTTCAACTAAATGTAAAAGGATCACTATGCTTCTCTTCATAAATAAGATTATTTCCAGGGTGTAAAGTCTTATCTTCAGTTTAGACTTGCCAAGGGTCCTAGAAGAAATGAAAAGTTGTTTACAACCGAATCCAGAGAGTAGGATAGGTGACTGGATGTTGTTCATACAGTCCATAGTAATTTGGGTATATGGATACTGGGAAGGACCTCATCTTTTACCAGTTTTTCTAACCCCCAGAATCTTTGCTTTGGAGTTCATAAGACAGAGGATCATCTCAGAAAATGAGCACTTTTTCTTTGGAGTTCATAAGACAGAGGATCATCTCAGAAAATGAGCACTTTTTGAAAGCACACAAGGCTTCTAATCTAAAATTTCCTTTCATAGTAGGTCCCTTTGTGGTGAAGAACAAGTCTTGTTTGCATCATATTCAATCCAAACTCAATGAATTTAGGTTCACTCAGTTGCAAGGAAGAAAATACGATCTGCACCAGATCATTTCAAAGAGGATATTGGCGAGCAGAAAAGGTCCCTATGAACACAAGCATGTCGAAGGATTCAATAAGTTGGCCAACCTAGAAACTTGTGTAGATATGGAGGTCACTATGAAACATGATCTAGCAAAATAAACAAAACTAGATTCCCAACAAATCCCATCACATAATACTTCTCCTAGATTAATTGTCAAAGCTCCTAAATTGAGTGTCTACAATAAGAGGAACAATTCATAGGCCCTGAGTGCTAGCAATTAGCAAGACACTCTCAAGAAGATGAAAATCACATCACCCTCTCAAGTGGTCAACCTGGAAGGAGAAGAACCCAAAGAGAAAGCATGCATGGATATGGTGGAAGGTGAAACCAAGGACAAAGAAGAAGGTACAAAAAACAAGACATAGACAAAAAGAAACACAAAGGTTTTTAGTAGCAGGAAACACATATTTAGCCAGACACCTCGGGCACAAAGGTTTTTAGTAGCAGGAAACACATATTTAGCCAGACACCTCGGGCAGTTTATTAGTCCAAGGAAGATTTAATGAACCAATACGTTGTGAAGGGAAGTATGGCCAACAATGAAATAAGATACCTTTTTCCTAAAGTGGAAAAGACTTCCCAATTTAAAGCCTCCTTGCTCTCAGTGAGAGATGTGGAAAAGAAAACATTTAACATAGTAGTGGCTGATGATGATAAGGTATCTGAGATAAAAATGCACTATGAAAATATTGGTTCCCCAGACAATGTGAATTTTCACAGAAATGTCAGTGATATGATATATTCTGATTATCTAAGTTTGGGTTTGAGGGTTGCAAGATTGACTACACACTCACTCAAACTAGATGGAAAATTGAAATAGGAAAAGGCATTCAACAAAGCCTAGATGACACAGGTTAGAAGGCTAGAATCTGAAGGTCCTCAAGGGGTGAAAGATTCTCTGTATGAAAAGGATAAGAGAAAAGGTTGGCGATGTCACCTACAGAACATCCACAAAAAAATGAAATGATTTCCTTAGAACAAGATAAAGAGACATTCGGGCTTGAGGCAATAGGAACTCAATTACAAAGATAAAGTGCTACAGTTGGAAAAAGAGAAAGAAAATTGGTCACAAGCACATGCAACAACATCATATGTGGTTGTCATTGTACCTACTACTACTGAGGTTGGATCTGGCGCTGAAGGGTTGGTCCAAGCTATGTCCCAGGTAAGCATCAAAATGGGGGAGATCAAAGGTCTCAACGATGTTATAGGAAAGTTGAAGCAAGAGATGAAAGTGAAATATGAGAAGATGGCTCAACTTCACAAAGATAATCAAGATTTGCAAGAGAGTGTGAGCAAGCTGAAAACTAGGTTAAAGGGAAAAACATTGTTGCAGGGAGACAAACATGTCATATGGGATGTTATTTCTGCAGAAGTTGGAAAATTTAGGGTTTATCTAAATTTTATAAATGACAAAGACAGTGTGGCTGCTACAACTCAGAGAAGGTGTGTTGTTGTTAATGAAGTATTAGACAAGAAACCCTCAGAATGGGTGCAAAATGCTATTGACTTGCTAAATCATGTGTCGACTATCGACCTTCAAACTATCGGGGTAAAAGACAAGAATGCATTGATCATTTCAGCTAGGAAAATCATTGCAAAACATAATCTACTCAGATCGGTCCAAAACAAAGCTTTGTAGATGCACAATCTACTTTAAAGATGCATTTGAATAGTTTTTCATCAAAGGCCTCCCATCATTTTGGAATAGAAGAGGTTTATTGCACAATCAGGAAGATTACAATACCATCCTCATGCAATGCAGAATGGACCATTCTAAATTTCAAGCTATAGAAGAAAGTCTAAAAGGCCCAAGTTTGCTAGAATATTTGGCCACTGACTTTGAAATTTTGAATAAATTCAAAACATTGAAAGTCATTATGCCTACTATGTCCATAGATGATTTTAGGGGCGAAATTTCGCAAATGGGCTAATTTTCCATGGTTTTCCAAAAAAAAGATTCATGAGTTTCCAATTTTTCTAAAACATATTCGTCCAAATTCCATAGAATAAAATTATTTTACCTTAAAAATCATTCAAATTTTATAGAAACTATATAAAATCCTTAGAAATTTCAATATTTTTACAAAACTATCGCCAAACATTTTACATTTTTCATTTTAAGGACTAGTAAGATTAGCTGAGGTTTCTACATTTCAATATAAATTTCCATCCTTAAAATCATCCCTGACTATGTCCTATGCCACATGCATTGATTTGGAGATTTTGATTAAAGAGATGATGGATTGTGGCATCCCTTCTGATTCACAATGGATGGAAATCATACAGCTAGGTAAGACAAAGTGCAATATTGCTGGAGCCAATCAGTAATACCCAAGTGTCATCAAATGTGCATATCTAACAGAATACCAGAGCGAGACAGATGGTGAGAAATAAACTGAACAGTCAGAGGAATCGTCCAGAATTCTAAAGACGTTTTTGTCAATTATTGTAAATCGTTTCGTATACCGAAACTATCATTCGAAATTGTTTTGGAAGATGAAATTCTTCAGCTTCAATCATTTTGATCAAATTGTATAAGTATTGGGTTGATTGAATGAATTAATGTTGGCATAAGTGCAAGAGAACCTTTTGGTTGTATCAAATTCTATTTGTAAATTTTCTCAATCTGAATTGAATATAAATGCAGAATATTTTGAAGTCTCTATGAAAAGATTCTAATGGGTGGTGATATGATCTTTGTTTCCTTTCATCGTATGTATTTCCTGCAACCTTACTTCATTTACATTTCATTTTGTTTAAATTGGAGAGTTAAAGTCCCATAATTCATCTTGTGATGCTCTTGGCTTAAACAATTTAAACTGTGTGATTGTCTTCTTAACTTATTCAGAATTCATTTCAGTAAT
>CBVK0102022977.1:125-19190 GCA_900067695.1 Picea abies | reverse complement strand
AATTTTTGAAGGGTCATGATCTGCATGCAAGTTTAAGCCCTAGCTTGTTAATCCGTAGGGTAGAATTTCCCCACAACAAGCCCCCTTTTGTAAAAAGATCATTTGTATATGTAGGAGTTAGTATGTAGGGAAGAGAGGAAGAGAGGAGAGATAGAAGAGGAGAGTCGAGACTCTATTGCAGTCCGAGCTCGAACACATTGTAATAAAGCATTCTTGATTAATACAAACACATCAGTTTTTCTTGCATATTGTTGTCCACATGTTTATGAGTTCATGAATGAATGTCTTTATGTGTTGATGATATGATATAGATGTATGTTAGGTATGCGTTTGTAGGGATAGATAGAATTTATTGTCTATGAGTTCTTTGATTCTAGGTTTGGTTTCTTTGAGGCTTCATGCAAGAGGTTGCATGATAGAATACTGCAGGTTTTGTAAGCCAGTGCAAGGAGTGCACTTCTGAATTCTGCGAGGTTTAGACAAAGACGTGCCAAGAGGGCGCACCAGAGGAAATCATTGACCAAGGGAGAAACCTCAAGGTTGCTAAACACCTTGGAGGCAATACTGTGCAAAGGAAGGCACAGAGAAAACATAATCACTGAAGGTTCTGTGGAAGATCTACCAGGAGGGCATTGAGCAAGTGCATAGAATGCACAAAGGAACTCTATGCTGATTCCAGAGAGAATAAGTGTCGAGAGGGAAGATAGAATTTCTGAGAATTCTGTGAGACTCTGCCAAGAGGGCATTGAGTGGATGCACAATGTGCACAAAAGGAACTCTTGTTTGGGTTCTGAGAAGAAGGAGAAGTGTCACTGGAGGAGACACTCATAGGGTTACTGAACACCCTGAAGGCTCAACAAGGTGTTCTTGAGCATAAGTTGCCAGAGGGCACTTATATCCTTTCAAGGAGAGAAAGGGATAGAGACACTTTGAGGTTAGAGCCACAAAAGCTGGATAGCACATTTGTGTGCAGAGGCTCTACAAGGTGTGCATCGAGCAGAAGAACGCTAGGAGGGTGTGAAGAATTTCTTTGCAATAAATAATTCAAATTGAGTTATCCGAAAAACCCAGTAGCACAAGGAGTGTGTGAATAACAACTTGTATGAAGTTCTTAAGCTCAGAAGGAATAGTGCAAGGAGTGCGCTCAGAGTGAACTTGTCTCAAGTTTAGAAGCTCAGGAGGAACAATGCCTTTGCACACAGAGAAATAGTCAAGAGGAGCAGGAAGTCGAGGAACCCTTTGAGGTTTCACAATCGACAAAGCTCAGGAGGGACAACGTCCTTAGAATACAGGTTGGAGCGAGGATACAAACTTCGCAGCAAAAGCAAAGGCCGAGGCCTTTGAAAACTTTGGAAATGTTCCAAGGGAAAGAGAGAAGTGCAAGCTCATGAGGGAGCATAGCTACCATTGGATCAGGTAGAGGACGAGATCTGGACCATTGATTTTCATTTCTAGGCAGCAGGAGGAGAGAGTGAAGAAGAACAGATCTGGGCCGCCAGGTTTAGCAGAGGGAGCTGATAGTCATCAGATCTAGGAGAAGGTGCACAAGATTCAACCCTCATATATGCAAAGGGAAGGACTTGTCAAATTCCTGAAAAGATTAGGACTGTCCATCGTTGAGAGGACACGTGGTAGAAATCCGGAAGCCATAGAGGTTTTGGATACCGGGATTTCAAGGAGAAGGAGTTGTGAGACAAAAAGTCTCGACTCACGAAATCCCGAAAGCATCGTGATCGTCCACAAGGAGGACATGTGGCAAGAGATCAAGGTTTTGGGGAAGTCTCCGAAAGGAGATTTCATCATTTCGGCTACCGAAAGATACAAAGGGAAATATTCGGGACTCTTGACCCACAAAATCTTGAAAGAACATAAGCCGTCAGATCAGGGGAGGCTCATAGCCATTGATCTTCCTTTGGAGTGGAATTTTGGCATTTAGAGGTTTGGTATTTTAGCATTTCGGGACCTGAGAGTTCGAAGGGTCAAGAACTGTTGCAGCTGGAATCGCGAAATCCAGAAATGCAAAAACCCAAAAGCATTTGGAGGAATAGCACCGAGTCACGCGACAGGATCCAAGCGGGGATATTTTCACTTGCCAGCCCTTTCGGGGTTTTACATTTCAGAGTTTTGGGGTTTGGCATTTTGAAAATCCTAAGGACAAGGAGTCGGGGCACTTTGAGTTGAAAATCCCCGAAGTCGCGAAAAACGACATATCTTTGGAGTGGGGTTGCGGTCACACATTTCGACATTTTGGGGTTCATCTTTTCAGCACTTGTGATAACAATGAGCCGAGGATCTTGGTGTTGAAACCCCAGAAGTTTCGAGACCCAAAATACCTTTTCAAAAAAGGTCATGGTCATATCTAGTGGTTTTGTGGAGGTGAAGACTCACGCCTGGTGCATTTCTTGTGTCGGTGGAGTTTTCATGAAGGACCTATGGATCGAATTCGTGGGGTTCTAGTGAGGGCCCGAAAGAACTAATTTGGTTCTGCAGATTCGAAGGAGATCGATCCTGTGTGGATCCCGGTTTGAGGGTCGGGGGTATGCATCCCCAATATGCACTAGGTTGGTTTGTTGGTCCAAGAATATGTGCTTTAGGTCTTCTTTATGAGTAAAGGTATGTCTTTTATGTTTTAGTTTTGAGGCTTTTATCATAGATGGTATGGCATATTCTTAAGGCATGTCTTGGAGGCCTTTTTTGGTACATGGTTGCATATGGTTGAGGTTAATATCTTGGTGATATTGATACATGATTGAGACATATCCTTGGTGTTGCACCCTTTTCGTCACCTTGGTGAGAAAATAAGAGGTGCTTACATGCCCAATTGGGTCTTGCTGAGCATGACAGTTGTAGAGAAAAGAGTTAGAGAAAGAAAAACAAAACTATAAGCAAGAATTAAACTAATACAAACTAAAATCATAAACAAAGGGACATAGAGATAACAAACACAAAAAGACTGATATCACCAATGTTTTTAGGCTGATCTATTAATGAAATCAAAGCACCAAGAAGAAAGGGGACTATGAGTCCCTTCTTCCTCCAAGGGAAGGCTATTGGACCCTCACAAGCTTTCTCTCCTTACAACAAGAAAATGAAAATGGTGATGAAAGAACTCCTTTCACATCCACTCAATGGAGAGGTGGATTGCTCAATGAAATGGTGCCAATGTGTTCTTGTCAAGGATGGAGTCCTTAAAACAATCTAGGCAGCATAACATTACATGAAATTCCTTGAGAAAATGAGGTGCATTCATGGCTTTTTATAGCATTGCATTGGGTTATTGTGTAACTCCTTTGTAGTGTGAAAAGAGGCTCTTTAGGGAATTATTAGGTCTTTGACCAGCCTACCATTTGTATTCATCTCAGATTTGAGAGTCAAATCGGCTTGGGAGATGAACCAGAAGTGGTTGGGAGGCCGACCACATTCATAAATGCGCCGTTTAGTAGGTGCGTGGCTTTTTGCGCTAACAGTCGCGCATCATGTGCCTGTGCGCGCTTTATACGTCCTTGTTCCATGCAAGTGCATGCGTGCCCAACTTCTGTAAAGCGCTCTTCAATTTTTCATTACTTTATATAGTTTTTTCCCTTTTTGAATGCTGTGGTATTAATTCAAGTCCATGAATGACTTCATTACTATTTTGATGATGCTGAGTTCTTATCGCCATGTGCGGACAAAATTTCAGTGATAACAGATGCCCCCTGATGGATGAGGTTAGGAGCATACATATAACCGAAATCCATCAATGTTTCTTCTACTGTGAATGTTGTTGTAAGATAGAGAAATAGTGGGATTGTTCAGAGCAATCCTTTGGAGGAGAAAGGAACTGGTAGGACCTGAGCTGCCATAAGGTGCATAAAAATATACAACTGTGTACAAACGAGGCGGGCATGCCCCATGCTCGTGTTGATGTATCTCTGGAAAAAGATGATGGAAGTGTTGGTGTAGACAATTGCAGTGCCCGTGGGGGTGGTTGTGATAAAGGAAAAAGATCATTCTGTAAGTGAACATACTTGGAACCATAGGTAGTGATCGCAGTAACAAGTAGCAGTGATTATGTGGGCATTGATAGCCTAGCCAAGTTCAGAGGTCTTTGGAAAATGAGAGAAATAACTGCAATAGTCACAAAGTAAGACCCACCGTAACATGAGAAAGTGTTGGCGTCGAATGTTATGGGGGCCAACGACAGCAGGGAGCAATGGTGTTTCACCCTGTGCCATCTGAGATCGCTCATTGAATGGAGAATGAGAATCAAGACACTGTCACCCTTCTGGAAAATTGTGTTGTCAACAAAAGGGGAACACGACTCCCAAAAGCAAAGGGTTTCATGGAATCTACTGAGGTGAGGAAGTGGCAGAGGTAAATGGATGAATTCAAAAAGTGGGAAGACTCAAGACTGCCCTTGGTTGAAGGATGTATGATATAAAGAGTGGTCGCAACTGTGTGACAAGGTCGAGTGTCAGGGGGATGACAAGACAGGTGATAAGTTGTGCCAGAGGCGGGACAAGGTGAACAGATTTAGAGGGTAGAGGTAAGTGACCTGTGGAGTACTCTGAAGATATGGACGATGTCGGCAAGGGTAGATGAGAAGTAATGCTCCAACCAAGGGTGACATGGGTTGCGTGTGGCCAAAAGGAAGCAAGTTGCCAACGGTGATGACAAAAGGAAATGTAATGACTAGAAATAAATGCGTTTGTACAATAAATAATGAATAATTGGGGAGAAATGTACAAATATAGAAACAGGTGCCCTAGTGTGATATGGGTGGCCCTCATAGGGCATAATGTTCTTGGAAAACTGATGAAGGGTGGGGGCCCCATTGGTGAGTTTCTGTATGAGGTAGGTGAAATGAAGATAGGTTCGCAAATGGGCAAACTGATGGTGGATGAAATGAAGAGTTCATGATACTGCGGAGGTGTAGGTAAAAAATAGAACCGTAAAGAGATAATCTGGGAGTCCATATAGAAAGCTAGCAAAATGAGGAGAAGAAGTATGTGGTTGATTCGTAACATGATGAAAAACTAACATGACTCCCATCCCTAAAGGGTAATGAAGAACAACATGAGTGTCAAAAAGTGGCAAAGGGTGCTATGAATGGGACAACTCATGTGGGTTAGAATGCTACCGGGTAACAGTACCGATGATGCAAATGGAGGCGTGGGTACTACAGAGCCGACAATGAAGATCCTAGAGATAAACATCAGAGGGTGTGACTGGAAATGAAAGTGCGATACAGCAGGAAAGACTACATGCCAGTGCTGAGTATATATCTGAAGGGGTGATGCCGAGGGATGAGGAGAAAGTACCTGCACATATAAGAAACAAATACCCAAAGTGAACAATATCTGAAGAGAATCAAAGATATGAGCATGTATTAGATAAATATGACAATGCGCATGCGTACCTGATCATGATATGAAAAAAAGGTGCCCCAGGGGCTCAAGATGAAAAGTGACCCAGGGACAGCTGTGATGTAGGTGGTGGGATGCTGATCCCGTGGCTGAAGACGGTTTGAAAAATGGACACCGTGGGCTCCCAGAATGGTGAGTGGAAGTTTGGAAAAAGGCCTATATATAGCTATAGGGCCCACATTGCCACCTCATTTGTACCTGCTGCAACAGTGACTGGACGAATAGTTTTCAGAGGAGATTTGGAGATTCAGGGAGGATGAGGCATCCGATTGACATTTTGCGAGTATCAGGTTAGTGGTCTGATCATTCTGCATAGAAATAGGATTTCAATTTTTGGGTAGGGCTTGTACGGGGGGCCGTATAGGGGTATTTAGGGGATGTGGGCCCCCCATGTGCGGGCGACTCGGTGAGAGGTGTGCATGCGTGTGTGCCTGTACACTGATTATACGTGCATGGGTGCGTGATAAGGGGAATTGAAGGTGCGCTCGAGGGGCGCGCCTGTGAGTTGAACAGGCGCGCATCAGTGCGCACCTGTAGGTTTGACAGGCGCACACCAGTGCGCGTCTATATAATAAACAGGCACGCGTAAGGGTGTTCCTGTGAAGCAAACAGGTGCGCATAATCAATGTACAGGCGCGCATGTGTGTGCGCCTGTGGGAACAAAAACTGCGCCTAGGAGGCAAGGTTGAAGGGTAAAAAATGAGTCTTTTTGATGTTGTTGATGGTTGCATGAGCTGATATAAGACTCTGTGTTGTCTGCAAGTGGACCGTAGTGACGATGCTAGTGTGGTGGCGAGAGTGAGACTGGGCCCAGTTTGAGAGACGCCGTGGCCATTGAGGGCCTAGGTGTGTGTGTGACTTTGGCAACCTGTGGGTTGCTGAAGTTTTTTGAGTGCCCGTTGATACAGGCACAGGAGTATTTATTACAGTTCTTGATCCAAATGTGGAGTCTAGAGTTGTACTGCTTCCTCGTGCGAGTAGAACAGATCCCCTTCACTGCAGTGGAGGATATTTATTTTCTGACTGGGCTCCCCTTTCGGGGAACGCCCCTGCCGACGGAGCTGGTGCTGCCTAGGGATACAACCCTTGTCATGATTGGCCAGCGATACTGCTCAGGTCGAGACTTTATGTCTGGGACTGTGGTGAGCATCAACACTATAGACTCCCTAGCACATCGATGTTTATCGATGATGATTGTTTGTATATATGGGTCACTTGCGACCCAATGGATTAGTGGTGGCCAACTATTGGTGCTGGAGAGAGTGGTGGTCGGTGAGCAGTTTGCGTGGGGACTGATGCTGCATGTGCAAATGGTAGTGCAGTTGGATCGTTGTCGGTCCATAGGTGTAGAAGAGTTTGCGTTTGGGTCGATCTTAGTGGCATGGTTCTTAGAGAGGGTGTCGATGTTGCACCCGAGGGTGTTATTGGAGATACCAGGGGCACGAGAGCCGCGATTGAGGCGATGGTCGACCATTTTTCTTCGTCATGGTGGTGGCGAAGGTGGCCACTTATTTTCAGTGGAGGCGGCAGGGATATGGCGGCAAATGCCGCAGGTTATACTTCGGTACCCTTATGTGGGGGTAGACTTCTGGGGGGACCCGGACATGGTGTTACCTCCAGGGGAGGCTTTTGACCATCGAGGTATGTTTAGTATTGGTGTGCATGTTTTGATGTATATTGTTTTGTGAGATAGCAGTCCATATGTATATGATATAGATGTTGATACTATCTTTTGTTGTTGTTTTTGGTATGTGCAGATGTGGCACCTCGCGGGCGCGAGGTGGAGATGCAGAGAGCGATAGCTCGTCAGGAGCCAGAGAGACTGTCACATGGAGAGAGACGTCGGCGGGAGGATGCCACGGGGTGACCAACAGAGCCCGAGAGGGCAGCGAGGAGGCGTTGGTTCGATGACCCTAGTGCTGGGCCATCACACGCTCCTCCGGCGGCGACTAGAGTGGATTTTGATGACATACGTTGTCATCTAGAGATGGTGTTATAGGATGTGCTTGAGGGCATGTGGACACGTATCCAGGAAAAGAGCTTCCTGGAGCAGTGTGTGGGGGTGCCTCCACCATGGCGGGCCATAGTGCGGCGAGCAGCAGTGCTTGCGACGATGACGAGTGGATGCCTACCTCCGGGGTAGGAGGGTCCTGTGGGTGGTCCACCACCACCTGGGGTAGGTGGTGGTGGGCCACCACCTCCTCCTGAGGGAGGAGCAGGTGGTGGTGCGATAGAGGCACCCTGAGTGGTGGATGATGTACACCTTTTTTTTTGTTGTATATAGGCTGGTGAGCCCATTTTTTGTACCAAGGTGCTTCATTGGCCTGCGGGTACATGTATTTTTGTATGTAAACATTCGGATGGCCTGATGGGTCTTTATATATATATGAGTATACATGTTTTGAGATCCTGATGTTGTCTACATGTGTTTTTTGCTGATGATTTTGATGATGTCTATTCTGTATATATGCTGTGACAGGATTTATGAGATGTTTATATATGTGTAGCTTGATGTGATATATGCCAATCTAACACCATGTTAGCTATTTGATATGTTGTTTGATTCAATTGTCTTGGAATGTGTGTAAATGTAATGGAATCAAAATGTTGAGATAAAAGCCTAACCTGCATGTATTTGCAAAAGAGGCACGGATCGCGTACATGGTATACATTGTTGAGTTGGAGAACGACTAGTTGAGAGTCGAGGAAGACGCTAAGGTGACGAATATGATGATGCTAGGCGTTAGCCAGGAGGCCAATGACCGCAGTGTATTCGGCTTGGTTGTTGGTTGCTGGCCCCAAACATATGCCACTTGAATGTAGCATTTCATGTGAGGGGGTGTAGAGAGCCCAAGCAGCCGAAGTGAGATTTTGTGTCCAACGGCTGGCACTGTTAGCGTAACTGATGTGGTAAGCTAGTGGAGGAAGCATCTGTCAATAGCACAAAGGATAGTTTAGATGAGAGGGGAGGAAAAAAGATTAAAAACACTAGAAAAGAAATAACCTAAAGTAGAATGACTACTTTTAAGAATAAAATTTCTTGAGATACAACCCGTTGACGGGTTCTTTGAGGGAGAGGCTGTCGGGAGAGGCCAGGATGTATGTGCCTTTGGTGAGGAAATGTTGGATAATGTAAGGGCCATGCCAAAGTGATTCGAATTTTCCATGGCCAAAGGTATCATGAGCGATATCATAATCCAGGACAAGGTCGCCTTCGCGGAATGATCGAAGGTTGACATGGCGATCAAAGGTAGCCTTGGATCATTTTTTAGCTGCCTCGTTGTTCTGTAAGGAAGATCGATGATATTCATCCAGAGACTCCAAGTTCAGCAAGCGCTACTCCATTGGAGCAATGTCAGGTAATATCTCAATTGCGGTGCGTAAGGTGGGAATTTCGCACTCGATGGGAAGAGTTTCCTCGACCCCATGGACTAAATGGAATGGTGTGAAACCAATAGCTGTCTTCACTACCGTTCGATAAGCCCATAGTGCAGAAAATAACATATGATGCCAATTGGTTTTATGTTTATTAACCATGTGCTGTAACATGGTCTTGAGGACTTTGTTCACTGCCTCGACCTGTTCGTTTGACTGAGGGTAATATGGTGAGGAAAACTCGTGATAGAAGCCTAACTGAGAGGAGAGTTCGACGAAGATATCATTCTCGAAGTGTTTCCCATGGTTGGAAATGAGTTGGAGGGGTAATCCAAAGTGGGATATGACGTGGTTTAAGAAAAAACGCGTTGCAGTGTCAACGGTGTTGTTGAAAGTGGGCATAGCTTCAGCCCATTTGGTGAAGTAATCAACGACGACAACAATGTATTTGTGACCATTGCTGGAGGGGGGATTACAAGTCATAAAGTTGATGCCCCATTTACAAAAAGGGCCGGCAGTAATGACAGGGTGAAGAAGAGCAGGGGGAGATCAGGCTTTGTTGGCATAGAGCTGACATTGCTCACATCATTTCACGGCGTGAATGCAATCATGAAACAGGGTAGGCCAAAAGTAACCAGCTCAGATAATATTTTGAGCCGTGGATACACCCGAAATATGGCCCCCACATGCTTCATTGTGGCAGTCGTTTAAGACTCTGTCGGCCTCATCAATAGTCAGGCAACGATGAAGAATGGTGTCAACGCCCCGCCGGTATAGGATGTCTCCAATGAGGAGATAGCAGGGGGCCTGGTGGCGAATACGTCATCGATCATCTCGTGAAAGGTGGTTACCGAACTTTTGAGTTCGGAGGTAGATGAGGAGGTCGCCATACCAAGGATCATCCGAAGTGATATAAAAGAGATGTTCGTCAGGAAAGTCGGTATTGATGGGGGCACTGGTGGCGTCAGAGGGGAGGGCCATGACTAGTTCGGCGAGAACGAGGGCCTTCTTACTCTTAGGTGTTGAGAACTCGAGGTCATACTCCTGAAGGATAACGATCCATCGAGAGAATTTGCTGTTAACCTGGTGAAGGCTAAGCAAGTACTGCATAGGGTTGGAATCTGCGGCGACCTTGGTGGTGCGAAGCAAAATGTAATGGCGCAGTTTCTTGACTGCAAGGACAACTGCAAGAGCAAATTTCTCTTCGTGTTTATACTTCAAGGGTGGTCCTGAGAGGTTCTTACTAACATAGTAAATGACGTGTTCATGATTTTCATCTCCGAGCTGGATGAGGACGCCGACTACTGATACAGCTGATGCTGATAAGTAGAGGATGTAGTCGCGATTATAGTCAGGTGCACTAATTAAAGGTGCATTTGAAAGTGTTGTTTTAAGATCGTCAAATGGTTGTTGGGCATAGTCGTCCCAGTGAAAAGGGATGTCGTGATGTAGTAAGCGGAGGAAACCGTGTCGCGTATGGCGTAATCGGGAACAAAGCGTCTAAGAAAATTAGCTTTTCCCTGTAGACTCTGGAGTTGTCGTAAATTCTGAGGAGGTGGAATTTTGGTGATAGCTTTGAATTTGAGGGGGTCCATGGTAATACCGCTTTGGGAAACGATAAAACTAAGGAGGCGCCCTACGGTGACGCAAAACAAACACTTGAGAGGATTCAAGCAGATGTTGTACTGGCGACACCGTTGAAAGATGATTCGTAAATCATTAAGATGTTGGGTGTGTTTCTTGGATCGAGCTGTGAGGTCGTCCAGGTAGGCGAGGATGATTTCACCTAGATCGTGAAAGATGTATGTCATCACCCGCTGGAAAGTTGCTCCAGAATTTTTTAAGCTGAAAAGCATGACACGATAAGAAAAGGTACCCCACGGGGTAATGAATGCAGTTTTATACTGATCAACTGGGTGAATTTGAATTTGGTTATAGCCAGAGAATCCATCCATAAAGGAGAGAGCCTTGTGGCTGGCACAATCATCGATAATTTGATCGATGAAATGCGTTGGAAAGTTGTCTTTTGGACATGCGTTATTGAGATCACGAAAGTCGGTGAAAATGTGGATAATGCCCTGTTTTTTGTCGACGGGTACAGGGTTGGAAACCCATGAAGTATAAGCGATGGGGTAAATAAACCCGACCGTACGTAATTTGTCAATTTTAGTTTTAATAGCCGCGGCTTTAGATGGGTTTAGCGGTTGCTATTTCTGGCGAACTGGTGTGATGTCAGGCTAGGTGTCGATGTGATGCTCGACCATAGAGGGATCGAGACCAGGAATTTCTGTGTATGACCAGGCGAAATTATCCCTATATTCCTGGAAGAGGGCTTTATATGCGTTGATTTCCTGAGGAGTGCAAGCAGCTCCAATGATGATTTCTTCAACGATGCCATTTTTAATGGAAATGTCGATTTTGATGGTGAGGGAAATGTTGGCCATATTACCTTCTTCAAAAGCATCGGGGGAAGGAATGGGATTGTTGAACCAATCTATAGGCCCTGACGGGATAAAATATTTGGTTTCGACCACGTAAATGGGGTTTTGGTTAGGAGTCATGAGGGCTTCCTGTGGAAAGAAGAGTGCACGATGATGTAGTGCATCCCATGGAGAGTCTGGGCGGTGTAGCTCTTCTAGTATTTCCTTGTCGCATTGGAAACGATGGGAATATAAGGGATCGTGAGGAGTGATCTCAATGACAGTGTGGTTTCCCCCTAATGGAGAAGCAGAGGGAGAAATGCTAGGAGATGATGAGGGTTCACTTGACATAGACCATATATTGAAGTACTGAGGGGTACCCGTGGTGGTTGGGTGGAGAGTGTCCATAGGGGAATGAGCAGGAGAGTTGGGGGGGTTGCGGGGTAAATCCTCAAAGATGTCATTTAAGAACCATGGAGGCATTGGGAGTGCCTCAGGTTCAGGAGAAATGACATGAAGATCCTTAAGTGACGAGGGAATGTCAAGTATCGCCTCTGTGGGTTGGTGAGGTAGGGTTAATTGACGTTGCCTGTATTCAAGGATCATAGGACACTGGTATGTAAAATGAGCTAATGAATTGCAGAGAGAGAAAGGACATCTCATGCGTTCATTGACTGAAGTGGTGACATAGCGGATGTCAGTGATATTTGTTGGACAGTATGTAGCAGGGCGTGGGTTGTTCTGGAAATTCTGGCGTACAACAGCTAACATCTGTCGGAAGTGTGGCAGTGCTGGGAAATGATGGGTATAATGGTCGTACTTTGAATAGATAGCACAAACATATTTGGTCCTCAACCCTTTACTGCTGGAAGGGTTGGTGGTAGTAGTGGGATTAGCGGTAGTGACAGGTGGTGTGGGAGTTTGATTGGGGGGGATCAAATTTCGTAATTCAGGTAGTGATGGACAATTGTTGGTTTGGTGGCCCTCTTTTTCACATAGTGCACAAGGTGGTGGGATGCATGGAGGAAGGGGAGCGGTGGGCTCCTTCTTCTTTCTCCTGCCCCCAGTTGTAGCATGGGGGTTAGTGAGTATGGGGGTAGTGGGGGTAAGGACGGGAATCGTCATGGGGAGGCCTTCCTGTGGGGGAAGGGATGGTCGAGGGACCATCTCAGGTGGGTGTAAATACCATACTAGGATTGCTAACACCATATTGGGTAGTGTGAGCATTGCAGCTACCTGAAAAGCTTCTATACCTGGTGGAGGGTAAAAGAAGAGAATTTGAGTGAGGGGTTGGGGGACTGTTTCCCAAATGGGACTATGCCCCTGAGGGGATGTGGATTCGTGGACTGTTGGGGTCGACGAGTGCGCAGGAGGCTCCGGTGGGAGTTGTTCTGAGACTATTGGGACGTCAGGAATGACTGAAGCCTCCTGAGGAGGACGAGCGTCCTCTGTGTGAGTTTCGTTAGATGATATGACGCATACTTGATTAGTAGGATGAAGGAGTGGTGGTGCTCCATGGTATGTCCCTAACAAGGATGGATATTTAAAAATCCCAGGACCCATCTTGACGAGTGGATATGCATCTTGGTTTGTGTGGATGAGAGGAAGAATGTTATTGAGGTTGGTAGATGGGTTAGGCTCATAATGTGAGACTTGGTCGATGGTCACGATCTTCCCATTGTGGGGAAACATCATTGCCCGAAAGACGGAAGATGCCACTGCCTTCATAGCGTACATGTAGCTATGACTGAACAAGATATTATAATCGAGTGGGGTGTCGATAACTTCGATGTCTATGAGAATAGTCTTGCCCCCAAGTTCAACGGGGACATTTTGGAAGAGCCCTTCAGGAGAGGATGGTCATCCATCATAGGCTTGTAATGTGCTAGCAGAGGGTATGAGTTCTGGGGAACCAAGTTTCTGCCATACTATTTTGGACATAATGCATGTGGATGCACCTTCATCGATGATACATTGATGAACTGCGATGTTCCGTATTTTTACTGGTATTTGAAAAGCGATCAAGGTGGGAAGACGAGGTTCTCTGCTGTCAAGATCAAAGGTGATGAGTCGAGTATCTACAAGATCGACTGCCCCCAAGGCGGAAAGTAGTGATTTCTGCTGTGTAGGACAAGTCTGGAGGACTTCCAATACTGACATGGTAGTCGGGGATTGCGCTAAGTCATATACCAAGCTATAGTTATGAGCTTCCCTAGCCTATGGGTTGTGGACATTCTTGCACAATGGGATGCACGGGATGCGAAGTGGCGGTTCGGTAGAAGGGTGAGGGATCACCAACGAGGGTCCCGTTGGTGCAGGGTTTGTCTCTGGAGAGATGGGAGTAGATTCAGCGGGTGCATGATACTAACGATTATGCGTTTGCAGAAGGATTTCTTCCTCACTGGTGAGGAGGATTGTATGCTCTACCAGATTGTTGGGGTTGTGGTATTGGCCTACCTGAGGTGGGGGATGCTTTGTATCCTGTTGGGTGCCTATCACACCTTGATGTGGAATAGGATTCTGCAGTACGACGGGAGGGGGTTGTTGCACATATTATTATGGTGCCTGCTGAGGGACAGGTTGTGCAGGAGAATGGGGAAGACTACCAGAGTCTTTCAACTGTTTGAAATCAACGATCTAGGGGCAGTGGTGAGTGTAATGACTGAACTCACCACAAAGGGCACAAGGGAAGTTTTTTTTAACATTATTTCTCCCTTGGCATTTGTTATTATTTCCCCCTTGGGGGTTTTGGTTCCCTTGGTTCTGGTTTCCCCTGGTGGGTTGATGCTGTGGGGGTTGATTCCCGCCTTGACCTGGGTTTTTGTTATTCCTATTCCGTCCTTTCTTCTTGGCATTGTTCGATGGATGAGTTGGGTTGGTTGTGTTCAACTGTTCAAAATTTTGGTATTGTTGAGCAGCAAAGGGTTGAACAAAATTTACCCCCGCATGAGGATGTGGGGGAGCCATGGGTTGTGGGGGACTAGGAAATGGGAAGTATGGATTTTGTGGTGGCACCGATCCATAAGGTACATAGGAAGGCGTAGTGCTTTCACTACTACTATAAGCATATGTT
Source organism: Picea abies (assembly GCA_900067695.1). Taxonomy (NCBI): domain Eukaryota; kingdom Viridiplantae; phylum Streptophyta; class Pinopsida; order Pinales; family Pinaceae; genus Picea; species Picea abies. Next base: position 4,917 of record CBVK0102022977.1, on the reverse strand, counting down.
GAGGGAGTACCACTGTTTGGGGGAATAGGTGGATGTATGGGAGGTGTCGGCGATGGTCCACTGATGGGTGGAGGTATAGCAACAGGGTATGGCTGTTGATAAGGGGGTGGGGGGTAATAAGGAGTGCCCCCACATACTAGAGGGTATTGAGGTGTTCCATACATCGGTGGTGGTTGGGGTTGTGGACCATGGTGTTTGGTGGCACCTATTAGTCCGTCTGCTGAGTGAGACATCCTAGGTTTGTCTTGGCCAAATGGCACAGGTTTTGGAAGATTAGGAAGTACCGTGTATAAGTACCCTGACTGTGTGTAGATGAGGTCATACTGTTGGGCCTTACTGATGACTTCCTCTTCATATTGAGGGAAAGTGGAAGCTACTTCCTTTCCAAGGAGAGAGACAAGTGATCTAAGAAACCAGTTGAGACACTGTTGCTTGGTGGTTTCTGTTTTACACAAACTACGTCGCCTACGCCACTCGTGAATGTGGTCAGCGATGTGTGTGGCTGAGGTTTGTTTGAAGTTAGACAGTAGTTCTAGACCATTGTCGTGGCGAATGGGTAATTGAAAGAATGTCAAGAATGCTTTGGCCAATGACTCAAAGCTCGCATGGGATCTCGATTTTTCTTCGACATACCATTTAGTCGATGGGCCAGTGAGTGTGCGTTGAAATAATCGCAGTCTGATGGAATCATCCATAATTCTATTAGAAGAACACCATAGATGAAAGGTCATGACATGGTTGGCAGGGTCATACCTTACCTTCCCTTCAAACTTTGGTATGTATGAAGGTAGTTTAGTTGGCATTGCAGGCCATGTGGGGTTATGCAATATAGGATCATTGGTAAGTTTGGTGAGATTCGGTATGTTGAGAGAGGCCAAATATGGCATCTGCAGTGGGGGGGGAGGATTATCTCTTGCCATAGTGTGTTGTGAACCCAACCCTTGATGGGGGCTATGTGGGTTGGTGCTTCCTCCTTAAGAGGAAGTGGGTCCCCCGCTTCCGTGTAAAGGAGAGAGAGTAAACGAATGACCTTGGGAAGTGGACCCAAGTAATGTAGAACCAAGTAAATCTGATCCTAAGATAGTAGCACTCATAGGAGTGTGTGAAGGAGGTGCCGATGAGCGGGCACGACTAGATAATCCCCCTAAGATAGGAGGGAGGTTGAGCAAGCATCGTGAACGATGGGGGTTCTGTGGTTCCCCTATGATGTCAGACTAGCTGTGTGAATATGTGCAAAAAGTGGTGAGAGAAATATATAGAAACAAGAGTCTTTGCATTGAATGTTTACACAATATATATATCCAAATCAAACTGTAATCAAATGTGCATCATACATAACATGAGAAAGAAGCATATATGTGGGTAAGTGGGTTTTGTCCACGTGGGGGAAACAAAAAATAAAGAAAATGCTCGTGTCCTAGAAGACGTAACATTCTTCCTCTCAAATAGCATTGGACCTTCCAATAGTACTCAACAGTGGGGTCTGAAGCCACCGGAAGAGAAACTAGTGAAGGATGAAATAATTGGTTATAATGAGGGGTAAAGGGGGCATATCCTGAAAGAGCTGGCGATATTTCCCAATAGCCACACAAAATCCAATCAAGGTGCAATTGAAGCCCACAATCACCACCTGGGTAGATGTCCTACAATTGGTCACTAGGTACCTCGGTCAAAGTGTGACATTTAGATTTTCGGCCTAAGAAATGGGTCACAGGATGGATCCCATCCAAGAGGTGGGTGCCTCAAGGGGAGACTCACAGAACAACCGGACCTCAGCCTTCAACCCTTCACGGGTATCTCCCTACCTTATGGTGATTGGAACACTTGACTTGGAGGATTTGAAGTTCCCTATTTGACAACCTCTATGTTTTGACAATGTGAGAACCAGATAACGGGGAGTTATTTGGATGCCTATCCCCGAAATCCTACCTAGACTAAAAAATTTCTTTTGGCACCTCCTGTGGAGGAAAACTTAGTGAGTTTTTAGAAATATTTTAGATGAAGTTGTTTTGTGAGGCTGGGGGTGAAAACCAACCTCGTTTGATTAAAAAATAGGAGTCGATAGTCCTTATCAAGAAAAGATGGGGTTTTTTCAGAATCCCTTTGGAGGAAACTTACTTAGACCTCCACGTTTCAAGAAGAAGCTATGTGAGTGATGAGTGACTTTTGTGTGTGAGTGAAAGTGTGCCAAGTTTTAGTGAATTAGATGTCACCTTGTTGCATGTGGACTTCGCCTGGTCCTTACAAGAGTTTGATTACCTAATTAACTAAGTGTCATTGGTACAACCTTGCGAAATTCAAAAGCCCTAGGAATCTAGCATGTGGACATGTGGGTCCGTTACTATCCTTTAACTCCCTATGGTGATGTAATCTAGAAAAAGCATGAAACTATCCTAGATTGAGCATATGGGCATGTATGGGCCCGTTACAAACCTTTAAACTCTCCTAGTGTTTTGATCTAAGAAAGCAACAATTTCGAACACTATCCTATTTTTGTAGCATGTGGGCATGTATGGGCCCATTACAAGTTAAAATGTGTTTGAAAAATAAAAGTAAGAGGGGTCCCAAGAAGGGTCGTTGTCCTCTCCTAAAGGTTTAAAACTTTGTTTAAGGGAGATGAGATTGTTTTCACAATCTTTTTCTGATTCTCAAGATCGCTTGGAGGCACGAGAGAAGAGCATACTCAACGATTGTTACTTCAACTTCTAGTCCCAAATGTGAGTTAGATGTGATTAAATATGATTTTCCACTTATGTTTGTAAGTCAAAACAAGCCATTCATGTGGAAAAAAGCAAAGAAGGGAAATTGATTTTTATCCTCCTAAGTGCCTATGTGTGTTTTAGACTAACCCCTTTATATGATGAGGGGACTAAGTGTAATGTGGCTTTACAACATTTTTGACATCATTTTTGAGAAGGAAGATGGCCTTCCCCACATCCCAAGACCTTACAATGTGAAATTTTGTTCAAATGAGCGGCCCCTAGTGTACACAGAGGCACACAGAGCGTAGGTGCACGAACAGAGATGAGTCAGAAAGCGCATGCGTGCAGAGAAAGGTTGTCGCTTAAGCGCATGCACGCACGATGCGCGTCTGTGGGGTATAATACCCATGCACCTATAAAAAATGGCCAAGAGAGAAAATCCAGATGGATTTCTCTCAATTCTCCTGTGAATTGACTGGTTAGCAGGTCGGCAGAGGCCAGTTTGTGCACCTGCAAGTTAAACAAACTAAAAGAAGAGAAAAATAAGCCCAAATGAGGGAGGAATTTGATACCTTTCCCCAGCAGAGTCGCCAATATGTTGCACCCTTTTATTCACCTTGGTGAGCAAATAAGAGGTGCTTACATGCCCAGTTGGGTCTTGCTGAGCATGACAATTGTAGAGGAAAGAGTTAGAGAAAGAAAAACAAAACTATAAGCAAGAATTAAACTAATACAAACTAAAATCATAAACAAAGGGACATAGAGATAACAAACACAAAAATACCAATATCACCAATGTTTTTAGGCTGATCTATTGATGAAATCAAAGCACTAAGAAGAAAGGGGACTATGAGTCCCTTCTTCCTCCAAGGGAAGGCTCTTGGACCCTCATAAGCTTGCTCTCCTTACAACAAGAAAATGAAAATGGTGATGAAATAACTCCTTGCACATCCACTCAATGGAGAGGTGGATTGCTCAACGAAATGGTGCCAATGTGCTCTTGTCAAGGATGGAGTCCTTAAAACAATTTAGGCAGCATAGCATTACATGAAATTCCTTGAGAGAATGAGGTGCATTTATGGCTTTTTATAGCATTGCATTGGGTTATTGTGTAACTCCTTTGTAGTGTGAAAAGAGGCTCTTTAGGGCATTATTAGGTCTTTGACCAACCTACCATTTAGATTCAGCTCAGATTTGAGGGTCAGCTTAGAAGCTGAACCAGAAGTGGTTGGGAGACCGACCACATTCATAAATGCATCGTTTATCATGTGCACGGCTTTTTGCACTAACAGTCGCGCATCGTGCGCCTATGCGCGCTTTATACGTCCTTGTTCCGCGCATGTGCGAGTGCGCCCAACTTCTGTAAAGCGCTCTTTAATTTTTCCTTACTTTATATAGTTTTTTTCCTTTTTGAATGCTGTGGTATTAATTCAAGTCCATGAATGACTTCATTACTGTTTTGACGATGCTGAGTTCTTGTCGCCATGTGCGGACGAAATTTCAGTGACAACACTTGGTGTTGTCCACATTTTTGGTCATCGGGATGATGTCATGATAGTGTCATGATAATAGAAAATCAAACTCTTTACTAAGAACATTTTCATGAGAAAGGTTGCACTTGTCAGTTTCCAGAAAACTTAGTTTAAAGATAGTTCGCAGGCTGCATTTATACTCTCCTGCGAGAATCCTTAATTCCCGCAGTCTGCCTTCAGCTTGACTGCGAACTTCTCGCACTGTACTCAAAGTCAAGGTGTGAACATGTTTCTAAAGAAGGAAAATGGATGAGTTCTCGATCCTTCTAGAAGGAATCTTCTAGAAGGATGAGTTGGCTTTCGAATGGTTGGCAAAATACTGACTTTCCAGATATCTTGGGATCATTCTCTATCCAAGTAACTAAACTATCTTCTCCTATATATTGAGGAGATTGCTCATGGAAAGGGTTAACAAGAGAGACTAGAAGCAAGCTAGCAAGAGATTGATTGGAGAATTAGTGCAAGACTGTATGGAGGACTGATGCTACAACAACAAAGGACAAGAACAAGGTCATCTTATGTGGTTGATTTTCTTCATGCATGAGCAAGTGTGTGTGT
>CBVK0102022976.1:0-12896 GCA_900067695.1 Picea abies | reverse complement strand
TGTACTGTTGTGATTGGACGACGCAAGAGCATTGAAGCGAAGCGAGGAACAACAGAGATTTTAGGAGAGCGTTCATAAGGTATGTCCACTNNTCTCTTAGTTCATTCAATGATCTAGATCTAGGGAAAGAGTAGTATTCTGTCTTGTTTTGTTCTAGATCCAGGTGGATCTAGGGAGGTCGGTTTGTGTCCGCACTCACAGAATTATCCAATAACAAAATTGGCGACTCCACTGGGGAAACTTCCCTTTTTGTCTTTTTGGTTTCTAGATTTTCTGTGGCCATTTGCTATGATTGCATTCTTCTCCTAATTTGTGAATCTCTGAGTCCTCAGGATACCCTGAGTGACCTTCTGGGTCCAAAAGCCAGTTTGATTTTTACTTGGTTTTTCAAATTTTTCATTAGTTTCAGGGATTCCCGCATTGTGCCCATTAGCAGCCTGCGAGAATCTTGATAGTTCGCATCCTGCTTATATCTTCCAGTGCGAACTGTTCGCACTCTGCATTCAAGTCACCTGCGAGAAGTAGACATTCTCGCACTGTGTCCAAGGCTTGCCTGCGGGCAGTTTTTGAAATTTTTTTGAAATCAAATTCTGACTTTTGCAATGGCTCAGTAAGGTTGATTCAAGTCTTTTTGACTATTTGGATTGCTGGTTTGCTTATTTTTGCTTTCTTTTGCTTGCTGGACTTGATCTAGGTTTTCTAGGTTTGTTCTTGCTTTGATCACTTGACTTTCATCTCTTAACCCCTTTTTGGCATTTTTCTTCTCTCTGATTACTGGAGATGACTGTGTCGTGTTGGTTAAGAATCGGTGATTGATTGGAAGTTAAGATTTTGATGTTTCTCTTGTACTTGTCGGTCCAAAGCGACAATTTTCATTTACATTGAGAAGCTCTTTTGGTTTGCTTGTGTTTTTGCTTACATTGAAAGTATTGGACTGGGTTGTTTACTTGGATCTCTATATTTTGGTTTTCATCTCTCATTCATTTGAGTTCTTCTTGGAAAGTGAGCTGTATGTTTTCTTTCAAGATCTTTTTGTTTTATCTTTGAAACACTATGGAAAATCAAAAATTGTAAAGTATTGAAGTTTTGAGAAAGACATTTAGAAAGTATTCATTGATACATGATTATTTGCTTTCATATCAAAAACGGAAATTGAGCATTGCATGGGCATTGTAGCATTAAGATTGATTCAAAAATTGTTCTCTCTCTTCCATAACTAGGATTCATCGAATGAAAAAGATTATATTTCATCATATCCTTGCATTGATTGGGTCAGAGTCACACATCATTAAGTTTCACTTCTGTTGCCTCTGAGTAAACAACAACCATTTTAAAACACTGCGCAATATTAAAATTGATCTAGTAACTCTTTTATAGGGCTCTTTTACACCAACATTTAGCTTGGCTAGTGCTTTGGAGTAGGAAGAGAGACACACTCTCCAAAGCTCAAAAACACACAATAGGATCTTGAGATAGGGAGTGTAAAATTCCATTGGCCACATATTGTCCTGGGAAGCCCTTCTAACACAAGGGTCAAGCATTAGGTCGCATTGGTGTTGGCAGGGATACTAACCTGCTCTGTTGACATCAGTGTAGAGATTGCACATATTATGGGGGTCACTCCGTGGTATACCCACAATTATGAGTGGAAGCCTTTGAGTTGATTTTGGGCTCGATACCCTGCCTTTGCGTGTGGATCGGACTGACGACTGTTTCCCCAGGCAGTACTGTTGTCTGTGGTAACCTTAGTGGCCTTTCTCTCTAGGTTCTTACCCAAGGTGACTGTGGAGGGGAAAGACTCCGTGGTACCTGGAATCGACGTTGATCAAACTCACTCGGGCTCCTTGGAGGGTAAATCCACAATTACGGGTGTGGAAGCTTGCACCAAGGTGTAAGTCTGTTAAGCAGGTCGTCAACGTAACTTTTCCACCCTAGCCCCGCCCCTTCTCATCTCGTTGTTGCGACGTTGGATTTCATCACCAACTAGTGGCTTCGATATTAGAAGGTATTGTTTGCTTGGTGATTATCCCTAGATTTTGTTTACTAGTGTATGCTGTTGTTTTCTCGTAGTCGACCATAGGATTTTCGCTGAGGAGTTTGTTACTCATTTACAATTGCTCCCCCGCGATGTTCGCGTAGGATGCAAGGTTTGTCTCCGGAATATCCGGAAGCTTCACAACCTTTGCACACAACAACACCTGAGGATACCCCTGAGGACTCTCCTCGTCCGGGTGAAATCCCTCTTGTTACTTTACCACACGTGGACATAAGTGACGTCCCAGAAGTCTTTACACCACCACCTCAAGTACAAACCACTGATCCTCTTGCGGAATTTCGGATTCACAATACTATAGAGGATTATCGCATTCGTCGTGGTGAAATACCTACCAGACGATTTCATCTTTTTGGTGACGATCTTCCATCTACTGAATCAATCGCCGGGCCTTCTCGCGGTGTAGTAGGCCAAGATCCTTCTTGGTTAGGTGATTTTCGACGAGTCTTGTTTGGTACTGAATCCCCTGTCTACGAAATCATCAACCCTCCTGAGTCTCCTGAACCAGAAACTACACCAGAGACTACAACTTATCGTTTTATTCTCCCTCCCGAGATGGCTCATCTTGCTATTACGTCGAGTGTTCAAACTATGATTCTGGCAACCACTCTTGCCCCTATTAATACCCAGCGAACTCCTGAGGCTACTCCGAGTCTACCTCCTGGTTACCATGCGTTAAATCCTATGTTGAATGCTCTGCATCCAACACCACCTCAAACCCCCGCTGGTTCTCCAGGTGGTCCTCAGCTTCCTGGGCATCCTATTCCCGGTTTCATCCTGACACTCCCTCAGTTTCCTACTGGTAATCCTAATGTTGGTAGCATTATTCTGACCGTTGCACCTAATGTACAAGTTCCTGTTGGTGGTCAGGGTAGTACTTTTCCTCTTCCCGGACATACCGCAACTATTGCACAACCTACAGCTGTTACACAACTTCCGGGTGGGACTATCCCGTTGGTAGGGGCACCAACCTCACCGTTAGGACAAAATATACCTCCTGCTTTGGCCCAGTATTGGAATCAACTTATGCAAAATGTTCCTCAAAATTCTGGGGGGCAACCAGCTGTCCCTACTCCAGGCCAACCATATCCAGGAGTCACTAATCCTATCTGGGGATCTGGTCAAACTACTCAACCCCAAACACAAGGTCAAAATCCTTGGGGTTACTATCCTATTCTACTGCCACAGGGCCAACCAGGATCTTCTCTCTGGGGGAAAACTGCATATGCTCCCACTGGACTACCAACAGGGCTTCCGCCCCAAAGTCACTAGTATCCGCAGGTGAATCGGCAATTGCCTTTTCTTACTACCATAGATTTGCCAGATTTGTCTAGGATTCTCAATGATCCTATTCGTCACTCTCCCCAATGGCCTGCTATTTTGACAAAGCTTCCATCGAACATTCCGAAATTCGATGGAAAGGCGGGAGAGGACCCGAATAATCATGTCATGACTTTCCATTTGTGGTGTTCATCTAACTCACTGATGGACGACTCCATTAGATTGGGTCTTTTTCAAAGAACTCTTACAGGTGCTGCTGCGAAGTGGTATATTCAATTACCACGAGGTTTCTTTTCCGATTTCAACACCCTTGCGATGGATTTTTTAACACATTACCAGTTACCGATCCGGTATGATACTGGAACTGAGATTTTAACCTCCTTTAAACAAAGCTCAGGCACTCATATATCTGATCATATTCATGAGTGGCGACGAAGGAGATGTCTCATCAAACTAGAACTTCCCGATCAGTTACTGGCAGAATGGTTTACAAAATCTTTTGTAAACAAAATCTTTTGTAAACAAAATCGGTAAAGACATTGCTATGGGTAGTGTTGTTATAGAAGAGAAGGCTATTAGTCGAGCTCAATATTTGGATCTCGTTTATTCGCAAATGGAAACCTTGTATGATTTACTACCTGATTTACCTCGTCCTGGTACTTCTACCTCTTCTGCGCCTCTGGTTGCCTCACATGCAGCCGATGGTGTGATTGGTTCTACGCATAGCCAATCACATTCTATTTCCACCACAACCCCAAAATCCACATCTTCTAATGTGCAAAGTGCTCCATCTCTTGCTCCTTCCCCCAGTAAAACCTCAGAAGTGAACGCTGTTCAATATACACCCGCCGGTAAGACTAAGTCTAGAAAAGGGAGAGGCAAGAATAAGGAGGGTAAAAACAATAATCCTACGGAGCAAACCAAATCACCCCCTATTGATGACCGGGAGAAACGCAAGCCACGTTATCCTTGCCTTATCTATGGTGACGATCACTACACAAAGGATTGTCCGAGACGTGCCGAGGTCAACAAGTTCCTTCAAGGAACACCGAAACCTTCTACACCGACAGTCTTGTCTCAACCTTTCTCGTCTCAACAACAAGCTTCGTTGGTCATTCATGATCAATTGTCTACCTCTACACAGTCCTATGTTTTGATGTGCACTGGTGATTCTACGAAGAACAATGTTACACTTACCACTAGAGCTAAAGACTATACTCCTTCTAAGGAGAAAGTTGGCGACTTACCTCCCGATTTGGTACAGCCTTCTCCACCAAATCCCCCTACCAATGGTCCTCTTCATATTGAAAGACCAAGTCTTGATACAGTTCTACGACCTCCCAAAGGTGTCGTTAAGAAGTCGGCATTCAATCCTCATGCTAGGGCAGCCCAGAACTATAGCATTGTCGAAGATCTGGCCCAAACACCCTTAGCGATGTCTGCCCTCGAGGTCCTTCAGTCTTGTCCCGAGTAGCGAAGGGCTCTGTTGAAAGCGATAGGTGGAATTGATCCCACAGATTCAAATTTGATAGTCTTTAACTTGGATGATCATATTCCAAGGTTACCCCCACAGCTTGCTTTTCAAATACAGATTGTGGTCGCCGATAAGAGCATTTGTCGGACGGTCGTCGATGAAGGGACCTCTACGTGCGTAATGTCTTTTTCTTGTTGGAAAGCCATTGGCTCTCCACCATTAACGGAATCACAAAACACTTTGCGAGCCTTCAATGGTTTCGGTTTTAAACCATATGGTGTTCTTCCGTCGTTGCCTGTTACTTTAGAAGGTAAGATCGTTCAGATAGAAGTGGAAGTTTTCGATACTCCTCTAGATTATAATCTTCTACTTGGACGAAGTTGGGTTGATTCCATGCGTGCAGTCGTGTCCACCCTTTTCCATGTCCTACGTTTTCCTCACCAAGGCAAAGTGATCACGGTTGATCAACTTGCTTTCTTTAATGCCGATACTCGCACGGGCAACGTGCCTTTCATAGAAAACACCCCACCGGGTTATGAGAATGTTGGAGTTGGTCTTTTAAAATATTCGTCGTTAATGGGTACCTTTCCCATACCACCACCACCCAATATTCCAAGCCCGTTAGTTGCATCTATTAACATGATCTCTACTATGCCTCATGAACTTCCTGTGTCTGCCGATCCTTGGATAGTCCCTGATCCTGGAGATCATGTTCGTTTCGGCGACGTCATGCCGTTAAGTCTGGTTGAGTTCGCTTACCAAGATATTCAATCGGCAAACCCTCTTACTTCTTCTTGTGAGGAGTTGTCTCCTGATCCTTTCCGTGTTGTTTTTCCAACTGACGAGATGATCATGTCCGTCTTGGATGACAACCCTTGGGACGATGGGCATCATCGTTCCATACTGTTTCTGGAACAACAGACTTTTGAAAACTACCAATGGATTTCGACTCTGTCAACCGTTGTTGTTATTACGACTGTTCCTGGAGCTACATGAGATGTGTTTGCGGAAGGGAACCTTAGTAACATTTCGCCCACTATACCCATCGATATTTCAGTGAAACCTGGGATTGTCGAGAACGTTCATATTGGAGCTTCGTGTTCTCCCGACGAGATTGTCACCTACACTTCCTTGTTTAAAGAATTTCGTGACATTTTTGCTTGGAGTTATGAAGAGATGTTGGGTATTGACCCTTCTATTGTAGTCCATGAAATTAAGACATACCTTGGAGCCAAGCCAGTTCGACAACGACTCCGTCCTGTCCATCCACGTAAAGCGGCAGCCATTAAACTTGAGGTTGAAAAACTCCTTAAAGCCGGTTTTATTTATCCCGTGACATTGACAGAGTGGGTGTCTAATCTAGTACCGATAGATAAAAAAGGTGGTAGTATACGCGTTTGCGTTGATTATCGAGATATCAACAAAGCTTGTCCAAAGGACAATTTTCCAACCCCTTTCGTTGACCAAATCGTCGATGACTGTGCCGATAGCGAAATCTTTTCCCTCATGGATGGATTTTCTGGCTATAATCAAATCAATATAGCTCCCGAGGACCAACATAAAACGGCTTTTATTTGTCCTTGGGGTACTTTCGCCTACAGAAAACTCCCTTTCGGTCTGAAGAACGCGGGTGCTACGTTCCAACGTGCCATGTCTTACGCTTTTCACGATATCAAGCATATTGTTCAACCCTATTTGGATGATTTTCCAGCTCACTCTTTACGTAGGGACGATCACCCTAATCATCTCCGAGCGATTTTCGTTTGTTGTCAATTCTATCGCATTCGCCTAAACCCTCATAAATGTGTTTTTTGCGTAGAATCTGGCCGTCTCCTTGGTTTCATTGTTTCACGCCATGGGATCCGGGTTGATCCTATCAAGGTCGAGGCAATTCTTAATCTACCTCCTCCTCCTTCTTTACGTCAGCTACAAAGTTTGCAGGGGAAAGCAAACTTTCTTCATCAGTTCATCCCGAATTACGTCAAGATTACTCGAGGTTTCACACGTCTTTTAAAGAAAGATTCCGAGTTTGTCTGGGATAAGGTTGCCAACAATGCCTTTGAAGCTTTAAAATTGTCCCTCAAAAAAGCTCCTCTTCTTTTGCCTCCGGATTATAGTCGAGATTACTTTCTTTATCTAGCTGCGTCCGAGTATACCATCGGCATGGTCCTAGTTCAGGAGGATGATCACCACGATGAACATGTTATTTATTACTTAAGTAGAAATTTATCATCTACAGAGGTCAAGTACCAACATGTTGAGAAGCTGGCCCTGGTTGCCGTTCAAGCAGTCCAACGTTTTCGTCACTATATTCTCTCTAGGAAGACTACAGTGATTTCACACTGTAACCCCATGCAACATATATTGACACGTCAATTGCTGGGGGGCAAGTACTCCAAGTGGATTGTTATTCTCCAGGAGTTCGATTTAGAATTTGATCGTGCCACGTCAAAGAAGTCCCTAGTTTTCGTTGAGTTGATTTGTGATTTTCCCCACACTACTACGGAAAAAGTAGCAGTTGATTCGTTACCTGACGAGTCACTTTTCCTTATTAGTACCGATGATATTTGGTATGGAGATATCATTATATATCTCCAAACTCAAACTTTCCGGCCTACATTGTCCAGTAATGAACGACGTCGTGTTCGTTATCAAGAACATCATTATATCATCCTCGGCGATACTCTTTACCGTCGAGGCATTGACTCTGTCTTCCGGCGTTGTTTGACTTTTGAAGAGGCCGAGAGAGCTTTGAATGACTGCCACTCTGGAGCTTGTGGTGGTCATATGTCTGGGTATGCTACTGCCCAGAAAATCTTACGTGCAGGTTATTTTTGGCCTTCCTTGTTTCATGATTGCATTATTGCTGTTCAGAAGTGTCATGCCTGCCAGACCTATAATCAGAAGATTCGGTCGCATCCCGCTCCACTTCATCCTGTAGTCTCCGTAGGTCCGTTCGCTAAATGGGGCATTGATTTTATGACATGTCACCCTCACTCGACCGGGGGGCATGGTTACATTATCGTAACTGTTGATTATTTTACTAAGTGGGCTGAGGCAATGCCGACATTCGATAATACTGGGAAGACTGCAACACTTTTTCTTTTCAACCATGTCATTACTCGTTTTGGTGTTCCTTAGGCTATCGTTACTGATCACGGTAGTCATTTTAGAAATAATATGATGTCTGAACTTATGGAGAAGTTGGGCCTTCGTCATGATAGCTCAATGCCCTATTATCCACAGGCTAATGGCCAGGTCGAAGCCATTAATAAGGTTCTCATCACTATGATTCGACGGATGATAGGAATCCACAAAACTAGTTGGCACACAATGTTATTTTCGGCATTATGGGCATATCGGACATCTGTTAAGTCTGCCACAGGATTCATGCCTTTTCGATTAGTTTATGGCATGAAGGCCATTCTACCGATAGAATGTGAGATTTTGTCTTTGAAACTAGCTGTAGAACTTTTACCAAATACTTCTGCCGAAGAGGAACGTCTGTTGTATCTAATGCGACTAGACGAGACTCGCCGTGACGCTACCCTTGTTTTAGAAGCCCAGAAAAAACATGTCAAGGCACAGTATGACAAGCATGTCAAACCCCGTGTCTTCTCGGAAGGAGATCTTGTTCTTCTATATGAACAAGATAAGGATGTTTTAGGAGCTGGGAAATTCGAACCAATGTGGCGTGGGCCTTATATTGTTAGTAAAGTTTTGGCAAAAGGGGCCTATGAGTTAGTGGATTATGATGGGGTACCTTTGAGCGAACCCAGAAATGGGTTGTACTTAAAGAAGTACTATGCATGAGTCATTTGTGCATGAAGTACTTGTATTTTTATGTATCATACTGAGTGTGTGTGATAACTTTTAGCTTTGAGTTTGACGTTATTTGGTCTCTACCCTTACGATTACGTTGTGTTTTGATTATCAGATGTCAGAGTATTCGCTACCTTATATTGGCTTCGCCAACGGTGCTAGCCGTAGTACTCGGAACCTAGCTTCCGCTGCCTGGGCGATCTATGCCCCAACAAACGAGCTTATATCTTTACGAGCTGTATGTCTTGGGCGGGCAACCAACAACATCGCAGAGTATAGCGCCGTGATTGAGTTATTGGTTGATGCTATCTCTCTTGGAATTCGTCGTTTGGTTGTGCGACTTGACTCGCAGCTAGTGGTGCTACAGTTAAGTAATGTCTATTCTATTCGAAGTCCTACATTATTAAGAGTATATTTGCGAATTTGCCTCTTGGAAAGACATTTTGATCATATAGAATATCAACACATTCCGAGAAGTCTTAATACATTGACAGATACGTTAGCTAATTATGTATTGGACAGGCATTTAAATCACTTATGAATCAAACGCATTAAAATGTACACACATGTAAAATAAGCCGGTAGGAACCATGTATATATATATAACGATCAAAGTTTGTTTTTACAAAATGAGTCCAAAGACCAAAATATCAAAAATGGAAGCTCATGGCTTCTACATAAAGATATCATGACATCAATGATGTTCACGATAACATGCTAAAGTCCTAGCTACTCTATGGAGTAAACGACCCATAGAGGTAGATACTCCCACGGTATGACGCTGATCACGCCATGGGATCTCCTCCAGAGGCATCTCTGGAACATCATGCATCAAGCCCTCTAAGTTTTTCTCCACAGTAAGGTAGTCCTCGGCAAATTGGGGGACTGGAACTACTGCTTCTCCTCGCCGCTGAACAGGAGAAGTACCCGCTGGTCTGTATGTCCCAACATCTGTGTTATCAATACAATATTGGTGTTAGTCTTCGTCTAAAATTACAAAACCAAAAAAATTTAATATGATGAAAATACAAAAACATCTAAAAAGTTAAAAAGTTGGTGTACTTCTTACCAATGTTTCCCCACTGCGCGTCTTCAGGCAGGACAAGGTCAGGATCACCTCGAAAGTCCAAGCCATCATAAGCATAATCCTCGATCATCACAACCTGGCCCTGGAGCCAATCGAAGAAACGATCGTCATATCTGACGATGGGTCCTGTCATGTGCCTAGCCATGAGTTGGCACCAACGTAGCATTTGTGGATCCCTAGGACCCAAAAAATGCCAGTCTGCCTGAAGTCTGTACACTAAGACTCTCTCACAAAAGAAGGATACTAACAGTGATCCATAACCGAATTGCTTGAGACTTCCTCGCCTACTTTTTGTCAATTGTTTCTTGAGATTGCGGAGCACTGCATCCGCCCATTTGAACACCCGGGGCTCGAGACACTCAAGGGCATATTGAAAGTAGCTCTGTAGAGCCATATGCGGAGCAACACTGCCTGCCATACGAGCTATAGTAAACAAAATGGTACGGAGAGTGATATCAGTCACTCCCCAAATGGCCACCTTTCCCTTCTGTCTCTCCGCCTCGGGCACGCAATACTCTCGACAATACTCGCTCATCTTCATACCGCCTCTACGGTTACCAGTCAAGCTGACATAGGAACCTCTTCTTGACAAACCATTCAAGAAATAGATATCTTCAATATCAATCGTCAAAGTATGGGCACCCACATTGAAGACCTGCTGATCTGGATCCCACATCCGAACCAAATGTTCCAACAAACGAACTTGGGCTCTCATGCCTGGTATCCGGAAGTACTTTAGGAGCCCACAATTTCTTAGAGCGGCAATAGTCTGTGGGTGATTTTCGGCAGTGGCATTATCTTCTTCATGCTCACGTTCCCTCCATTCAAGCACCATTGTGTGACTATTAACCTGCATGGAAATCATAGAAAGATAATTAGTAATCTGAGATATGAAAAAAATGGTTTTGTTGGCTAAAATACTATGCAAAAATTTAACTCTGCGTTGTTCGCAGGTGAAGTATAATACACAGTGCGGGATTCCCGCACCCTACATTAATCTTGCCTGCGGGAATAAGGACTTCTCGCAGGCCTCGTATGGGTAGCCTGCGGGAATCCTTTCACGCACATAGGGTTTCAAAACTCAACTAAAAACTTCATTTTTAACCAATGAAATCATAAAATAAAACCATGAAAGGCTAAGGAACTGAGCACTTACCAGTTTGGTCCAAACGGTTCGCGAAATAGTGCCCCGAAGCTCCCGGAAATTGATGACGAAGATTGGAGGTAAAATGGGAATTTTTGCACTAAAACGGTGAATGGATAAAAACTTATGGTAAAAATGAGTTGTAAAATTGTTTTATTTACTTTTACCATTTTAAAAGTGGGTTTTTCCATTTTTATTTCATTATTTTTCCCATTCAACCCTAATTACTAATGCAAAAGTGAGTAAATGACTTGCAGGCACCTAACGAGACGACTATGGATCCCAAAACTTTTTGAAGAATGGTGTGTTTATTTGGTTTTCTATGGTTTTGATCTCAAAACCTCAAATGCATTTTATCCGTTCTAGCACTTGTGAAAAACTTAGAACGTGATCGAGCGTTGTTTTATCTCTTTTCTGGGCTCGATGTGGTTACACGAAAAAGGAACCCCCCTGGAGTTGACTTTAAGCCCTTTTCACGACTCCCTAAACATGAAAAGATAGCCGAGCGACCTTGCTATTTTCACGCTCGTTAAAGTATTTGAACTTACGCGTCCTCCGAGCAATAGTTTACCCCTTTTTCGGTCTCGTTGGACTATTGTACGAAAAAGGCACTGAGAGAGTTCCCTTTTAAGTGTTTTTCCAAACTCTATAATCCTGAAAAACCTTCGAGTTTTCTATCTTTGGACTCGTTAAACAAACATTGACAGATCCGTGATGGGACCAAACCACTCCTTCTTAGGGTTCGTTAAAAATACTCCGAGGGACTCGTCCGAAGGATGAGCTTATATCAACAAGCATATGTGATCCTCTTCAAGCTTGCGTAAAAATAAAGAGGTACTTGCCAGAAATGGTGGGGGAAAATTTGGGAAAGGGATATGTTTCGTCTTTGAGTTAATTGGCAGTAAGTGTCGCTCTTGAACATGACACCCCCTATTCATCATCCGAAGTTGGTTTGGGAAATCCATTTGCCTCTCATTCGATTTGATTACAAGGTCTTTCCATGTGTCATCTTTGAGTCAATGCTGCCAAATCATTGGTCGTGTCATCCATATGTTCAAGAGTTGTCCGTCTGAAACTTCGATTGAGTCGACCATCTGCAGTTATCCTTTCACTTTGTGTCGGCCTTCCCTGTGTCCAAAGTCCAATTGCTACATGCTTTGTTTCATCATCAAACTCTGTTACTCATTTCATGTCACTGATGGGGGATACATCAAGGCCCTCCTGTGACGAGTTTTGTTCCGTCGACTTCAGCACATTATCCGGAGTCAGAACTTAGAAATATTTTAGTACCTTGAAGCTTGCATGCCTCAATGGCAAGTTTCTCGCTTTCGACAGTGGGTTTACATCATTGACCCCTGATCGAGAGACTCCATCGGGTGTTCGACATCAGCTCATTTATTCACATTCGTTGGATTGTACTATTGTACCTTGGGAGTCATTAACATTAATGGTGATTTCCATCGCACTTGTTAACGGTATACATCAATGACCGGTAATCAAGTGGTTTCTACCATGTTCGACTTCGACACATGTAATCACATGGTTAGAATCGTACATTGGGTGATGAGATAGAAGACCCTGGATCTTGTCTTTACATCCAGGTTGCGATGGAGTATGTATATTTTGTGACACATAGATCCACTGTGTATGGTTCGTGGCTATGTCGTCTTGATTACATATTTGTCGCACAGATCCACAGTGTATTCCGGTGGCTGTGCTATATTATGACTACATGGATCCACAGTGTATGATTGGTGGCCATGCCCTTTGTTTTTACTATCATCAGTCTATGATCTGAGTATGGGGATGCCTACCTCAGAATTGATATTCATGATACTCTGTTGATGCTTGTTTGTTTGCAGGGCTCTGATTAGATGTGCTCTTAATTCTTGACACACACATGCAGCTTACAAAGTCTATCGACTGTCACTGGTTCCGCTCTCAGACTTTGGGGGGTATTCTGTTATCCACATTTTTGGTCATCAGGATGATGTCATGATAGTGTCATGATAATAGAAAATCAAACTCTTTATTG
>CBVK0102022974.1:0-12959 GCA_900067695.1 Picea abies | reverse complement strand
CTCAGTCCCCCATCACTCATTCATCGTGGTCGGTCTGCACCTGGCGGGTGTTTATATTTTACTAGTGTGTTGCATACATACAGATACTAAATCCAGGCCCTTGGCCTTCAACCCTTAGGCTCTCTGGCCTAATCAAACACATAAGCCTACTGGCTTATGCAAAACTTGGCTCACCAGCCTATAACACATATTTACAATCTCTTTCAAATCATAGTTTACATCGGGGCTTGGTCTTGGGGACACTACAGACAATTTTATGACAACCTTCACGATAGTTTCCTCTTCATAATACTGACATGTTGATCTCTTTTCCTATTAGAGATAAGAGTTAACCTCCTAGGGTATTCTTAAAGAAGTTATTAAGATTCCCTTTATGTTTTTATAGAGGTGGTACTCCTCCTTCTCCCTCAAATTTTCAATATATGTGTTCAAACAATAGGCTTAAGCATTCATATCATCTACACTTGTGAGTGGACTAGGTGGTGAAGTAGATGAATAGGCAGAAAATAGATTATAGTAGAAAAATAATAACCTCACATACAAAAAATAAAATAGCTACATCCATTCCACCACATCCATTCATTCAAGTAACGAGAGAAAACAATTCAAAGAAAGACTCATAGACAAGAAATAAGATTGATGGATTAGAAATTCAGAGAGATTTAAATGATTTCATTCATTTAAAATCACAATATGCATTGGAGAAACATACACGAGATATCATGCTTATAAAAAAATTGAAACCACAAATGTTATGAACTCCTTGAATAACTCTCTGCGAGAGTAAAAAATATCATAGATTGATGTTGAATTTCAAATAAATTGCTTGCCTACCACAAAACATAATGTTCCTGATACTTAAATGATTAAAGTAAATGCATTTGTCCAAATGGATTGGGATGGGGCTCCGGTGGAACAAAAACATAGTAGTGGTAACTTGGAAGAAAAGGAGAAATGCAATCGGGGATCGACTTTATAAATGAACAATACATCAATGATTAAAGAATGGGATGAAATAAGGGAAATGTTTCAAAAGAAATGCACTCACAAAAATAGCATACGAATGGTGGATGGATGGATGTCTCTCTCTCTCTCTCTCTCTCTCTCTCTCTCTCTCTCTCTCCCTCTTATGTCCTTTGGCGTCAGGGTCTTCACATACATATATTTAGGTCTTTAAACCTTTCTAGTATAATCGCTTCTTGATAGTTATTTTGGATTAACTATTTGTGTTAACAATCTTTTGAGACACGCTTCATTGTACTCCTTCATTGGTGGAATCGTGATGTCTTACTTAACCCAGAGCGATAATATTTCTACTTCCACTTCTTTAAGTTCAGAGCAAAACTATTCAATTGATGCTAGGTGGTCTTCATTATCGTTCATGAAAGTATCTAATTGTTTCTTAATTTCTTCTTTCGAAAAATCAATGAGGTTGTCAAACTCATTGGCCCATGAAGATTTAACTACTCTAAATTTCATCTCCAATTGCTTCGTAGGTATAAGAATGGACTCTCTTACTAGTTGTGGGCCCTCAAGATCTTTAAAAATTTCAAGTGCTTTAAGGAATGTGCTTCTTCTTTTGTCATTAATCTTTGTACAATTGGCAGTTGAATCTCATAGCATTAGAATTCTTGCTAACCAAGCCGCTCTCAGTGGTTTTATTCTGCAGTTTGAAGGTAAATATTGTTGATTTCTATGGAAATCACTTAAACTTGACACCCTCGTGTCAAAATTACTTAAATCATTTTCATAAAAAAATTCATCATGTTCCAAATCTTTTTGCAAATATTCCATAAAGGTGGCAATCCATTGTGACATTTTCCTCAAACTTGTACTAATTTTCTAGGCTTATGAAATAATATTAAGTTGTTTATTGATTTTTTCTATGACATATAATATTAATTCACTTAGCAACTTGACGACCTTCTTTACCCATGTTGATGTCCCTGATGTACTTTGAGGCATTTGATATGGAGCAACAATAACTAATGGTTCTGTGAAAAAAGGTCGAGTCCACTTATTCTTGTTTTTAATCAAATATTTTCTAGATCCCACTTTGAAATAGAGTGAGAAAGAGCGTCTACAATGGTTTTATGCAATTTTAGGAGTCCCAAGGCTTCATATCCTAAAACATCCACTTTTGAATTCCATTGTTGAGTTATTTTATTACTCTTAATGTGGACCTTTTCTATCTGCAATTTTCTTTCTTCCTTATTATACTGGGAATTATGTAGTGTTAAACACTACTCTTCAAAAACAATTGGACCCTCTCAGGCCAAATCCTCTGCTATTCCCTAATTTTCAACCATTTGTAATGCTACGCAGTCAGGTACAATGGCACTCTTGAATTCCATATCAACGGTATCTCTTGACCTTTCAGAATTATGTGAGCCTTTCTTACTTGAACTTATCTTCCTTTTAACTTATGAAACAACATGTGTCTTTTCAATGTTATCATGAGGGGGATCATCTTCATCATCTCCTCCAACATGTCCTTCATTATTCTCTTTTCTTCTTACATTTGACTCTTGTTTCTTTTGTGCAGAGGAGGAACTCCTACATGGATGGGGGGCAGAAGAAAATTGCACATTATTTGCACTTTTCCCTCTTTGCATTATCCTAGTTTGTTGACATTGAGTATTTGAAATAATCTCAGTGGCCAAATCATCATTGCATACTTTCTTTTCTTTCTTCTTGGGAGTATTTGGGTCATTGTCCTCAATTCCTTCTGCAACCCTTGTGAAAATATTTCTATACCTCATGGATGAAAAATGTTCACAAAATAACCTTTTAGGGTCAAAACATTTGAGGGGTTTTTCTTCCTTTAGGTTAAATGCATTAATCATTTTAGAAACTTCTATTGAATGAGAGGAATTTCTTATTGTAACATTGGCTACATTAAAAGGAAGGGAAATAAATTGTCTTTTTCTCTTTTTATAAAAAAGAGTGGACTGTGTTTTGTATTTCCTGTAGACTTTGGTAACAAAATACTGATCATAAACAAATATAGGAAGAATAAATAGGCTTCCCTCATATCTATACAACTTGATGTAAGTATGGTCTTTTTTGTGCACACAAACTCCTTTTACCTTGAGAAAATCCTCTATCTCTTGAGTTAACCTTACTGGTGTTTCTCCAATCAACATGTATCTAAACTCTTTAAGAAATTTATCCCGAATAAGGAAAAATTGGAATGGTACCTTATGCTTCCAAAGGAATGGGTACTGCAATCAGATAGGTTCAATTTCAACATCTAGATTACCCCTCAAGGGAAATATTTCAAACACATTACAATAAGTGACTGTTAGGACCAAATATGCAGTCATGAAAAATCTTTGACTTTTTAAGTAATTGTCCAGCCGATAGGAAATATCGTTTGAGATTACCACGACCCATTCAAATATAGCTTCTTTTCAGAGGGAAAAATACAAGACATATAGAATTGACTTGGGAATGCGAGATGTAGAATATCATCTCATCAAACACGTGAATAGCCATGAAAAATATCAATACGACTCCACCAACAAAGATACATCAATGGCTGAAAGATCAACTGAAATTTCTGCTAATTGAGCCATGAATTCCTTCTACAAATTCACCCCACCACCTTGCGAATCGAGGAAACAATCAACGTCTGGAAGCTTGAGACTTCTGTTGGATTCGGGTGGTCGGAGCATCCTTTTGAAAACTTTGGGATTTAGTAGGACCATATTCTTTCTTTCCACTACTACTCGAATCGTTCTACTTTTTGAATAAAACTAGTGGGCACACTAGGAAACCATCTCCCTGAAATAAAAAACTTCAGGCATGCAACCAACATTAACTAGCCCAATCGTCCAAATATTTTTCTTAAGATTTTTCTCATGAGTTAGGCTCAAGAACAATTGATATGAAATTGTCCAACGAAAGTCCTTTTCTTGGTGCGTGAGGGAATTGATAGTATCTCCAAAAAAAGGATATTTTTTTCTTCTAGTTTCCATGCTTCTTATTCTTCCAATGCACTTTTATATACGCGACACTATTACTTATGAATTGTGGAGCTTGAGCCGTTTAAATGATAAATTCATAAATAAAATTTACTAAAACATACCTTCATCACGTACAATTCCCTCAAGACATGCGCATACCATAAATGAAAGTTATTTTGAAAAGCAAGTGTTTCATTGGAAAACGAGAGAATTAATACACATTAACCCCAAATTACCACCTTTTTCCTTGTGAATCGAAACTCATTAATGATCCTCAAAAAGTGCACAAGGTGCATGATAATCCAATGAGAATTTCAAAAGTATGGAATATGGGCAGGGAGAGATCAATCCTTTAAAGTTTTAGTTATGCGAAAGTGTGAAGGGATTGATGTGTGTGGCGAGCAGAATGTGCAAGTTTCTCCGCACAATAATTGTGTAGAAGTATAAGTGTGAGGAGGTGAGGGTTGTGTGGAAGGCGAGATGTGCAGATAAGTATAGTGTGCGGGGGATAGGGCATGAAAATATTTATGCACAACCATAACCATCAAATGACTAAGTGAAGAGTATACTTTTTAGAGTATGTAGGGTGTATTATGGAGGAGGCAAAAGTGTGAAACACTAGGGTGTGCAGAGAGAAGGGTGATGTTGGGTTCCCCACACTAAAGAAAGATATAAAAAATAACCCAAGTGTTGACCTATGTGGAACACGACTTGTGCGAGGGAAGGTTTTGTGTGGAGTTCAGGGAAACAATTTTGAAAAAGAGGATCTCTACACAATATAAGGAATCCCACACAAGTCATAAGAATGACTAATTATTGTAAACATGCGAAATTTTTCTTGACATCTAATGAAATTATAGATACACAATGGACTATGAAATGAAAAGGAACATGGTGGGGAAGGGTTCTATACATTTCTAAACTTGGAAATCAAAGGTGATACATGAAAATGGATCAAAATATTGACTCCAACTATGGGACAATGACCCGTTGCAGATTGTTGAGAACCCAAAAGGCCTTCGTCCATTGGGCATGGAGTTGAGAAGGTATTTATACATGGTGAATATACATAGAAATGATATAGAGTGGACTATAATACCTTGGTTGTTTAGAACAACTGATAAGATAAGGAGAATAAATCTTTCAGATGCTTCCCATTGACATGAAATTTTAAAACTTGGTCATCAGTTCCTTTTAACAAATATGAATTGAAACCACAAATCTTTTCAATATGGTAAGGTCCAATCCATAGGGAATCTAACTTTGAGTGTAATGAGGGTTTTTCTTTGGGATTATTCCATAATAATACAAATTGATCTTTGTGGAAATATTTGGCTATGGCACTTTGATCAAAATATTTCTTCACTACTTCCTACCTTCTATGGATATTTACCAATGTATGTTCTCTTTGCTCCTCTAATTGCATTAATTGATGAAATCAATCTTGCATTAGCATAATCCCTTCTTTATCTTCAATCCGTGGTGGAAATGGATAATGGATTCAACTCCAAATGTATTAGTAGACGAGCATCTTTTCCATAGACTAAGGAAAATGGAGAATGTATGGTGCTACTCTTTGGTGTTATTTTTCTTTCCCATAAAACATTCAGAAGCTTCTTGTGCCAGTCCTTTTGGTTTGTAGCAACTATTTTATTGAGAATTTGCACTGGAGATTTGTTGGTCGATTCAACCAATCCATTTCCTTGAGTATAGTAATTCAATGACTATCCCATTACTATTCCAAACTTACCACAAAAGGTTGTAAAATTCGAATTGATGAATATCAAACCAATATATATGATAAAATTCTTTGGAATGCCAAATCTTGATAAAATATTCTCTTGTAAAAAATAAATAAGATGCTAAGTACTAGCTTTCTTTAATGCTATTGCCTCTGGCCATTTTGCAAAATAATCAATGGCTATCATTATGTAAGAATGACCTTTACCAGATTTAGGATTTATGGGGCCAATAACATCCAAACCCCATTGTGTGAAAGAACTTTCAACTGTGATTTTCTTCAGAGGCATAACAACCCTATTCTCTTTACTAGAATTTTTTTGGCATGGTAAACATTTCCTTATAAAAACATGTACATATTTGAATAATGTTGGCCAATAAAAATTAGCTCGAATGATTCTATGTGATGTTACCATTGGAGAAAAATGTCCACCACAAATGATTTCATGCATTTCCTTCACAATTTCAGTGGACTTAGAGTGGTTTAAGAATCTTAACAACATACCATCAAAATCTCTTTTGAATAATACCCCAGAAACCAACACATAAGAATTTGATTTCATCTTTAGCGATCTCCTTTATTTTGTTGTCATACCAAATGGAAATTTCCTCGAATTCAAATAAAAGTTGACGTGTTTATACCATTTAGATCTTTCTACCATTTCATCTTGTGTAGCAAGGATTTTTCCATTGGATAAACTGATGTTGACTGTTTCAATCCCACCAATCAGCTTACGTAGTCCTTGTCCTTTTACAACTTTTAATGATTTTATCTCTATGTCATATTCTTGTAATTTGGCCAACCAAATGGCCCATCTCCCTTCCCTAAGCTGTCGAGACAACATCATCTTGATAGGATCATATGACACATAAGCAATCACATGTGAGGTCATAACATAATTTCTGAAGTAAGAGACAATTTTGACCAAGTCAAATGCTTGTTTCTCCATGGGAGAATACTCTAGTTCATACTCTTGCAAGAATTTACTCATAAAATAAATTGGGTGCTCTTCCTTCAAATCCTTCTCAAATCATAGCCAATCATAGCCATAGGGGATTTTAACGGTCTGCATATTATAAAAGTTAAAAACCCCTCATCAAATCATAGCCAATCAGAAGTATAAGGCTAGTTAAATAAATTAATCTCATTAATTATGCTCTTTGAAAATAGTATGTCAGATTATAAGTACTTGAAATTTGGAATCATGTATTTTAGGAAATTTGGCATTATTGTGGTACACATGACTTCTGCAATTTCCTTCAGTTATTGAGCTTATAATTAACATTCAAATTTGAAATAAGAACCCTTATTTTTATTGATAGAAATAGTTGGTTCTTCCAATGTATTTCCAATTTTTGTGCCCACAACAACGCCATTTATTTTCCTAAAAAATAAATCTACCCCCATTTAAATTTTGATTTTATTGTTTAAATTATAGTTTTGAGTTCTCTATTGTATATATGCATTTCTATTTTTGACTTTGTAAGATTGCTTGTTTATATCTACTTATGTATTTCAATTTTGTGCTTTAAATTTATCTGGGATTTGCTAGAGATTTGATGAATTATATTTTAATTAGAATAAATACTATATCAATGGTTCCATTTTGTTCATGAATTTGATTATTTTCATTAGGTTTATAATCTAATTTTGGAATCTTATCCTTTAGAAATGTGTGCCTCAGTTAATTTTTGAGTGCCAATAATGGAAACCTCAAGCTCAACCTATATATGAATATTTGGTTATCCAGATTTTATTTTATTCACTAATTCTTAAATATCTCGGATCCAAGATTTTTTAATTAGTCATAAGCATGTCTCGAGGTAGGTTTAAGTCTAATTTGACCAATGGATAAGACCTATTTTCACCTTGACAATCAACGGTTAATATTACTCGATTACATCTGGATACTAGATTTTCATGTGTTCGTCATATTTCTTTTTGGGATTCTGGATTTTAGTTTAAACCTCATTTAAATCCTAGATATTTGGAAATACGGAAATTTGTATTTTTCAATGGCAAGCATTTTCCCAAATCCTAGATATCTAGAATCTGGAAATCTAAAATTTTCAGTAATGTTCATTTTTCTAAATTCCAGATTCCGAATTCAATCCATTTTGAATCCCAATGAGATGTATCCAAGTGTCTACTTAGAAATACTTTCTTCATTTGACCATGAGTTTTACTCGACATTTTAATCTGACATGGCATTAATTTTGGTCCCTGACTTGGCATCTTGTGTGTCATCTTACTTTTCCTTTTTTTAAGTGACAACGTATCTATTCTTTTTGAAGTTGCACATGACGTGGATTCTAACGTGTCTTTTGAATCAACATCCAAATTTTTCTTTATATCTCTATTAAGGGGTCCAAATCATCCCGACAAGAGCAAGGGGTCCTCCTCGATATAAATTCCCAATTAGACTACACACGGTTTCTATTAGGAGACCCATCAGAAATTTGGCCCCGCTACCATTATTGCTAATTTTGATTTTTTGTTACCATTTATGGTTTGGTGTACTGATGCAGGGATGGGTGCAATGCAGAGATGTAGATGAAGACCATGTATGTAAATACAACTAATCTATGTTAACCTATCCTATCTAGGAGCAAAATTAACGTAACCGATGAGTTATAATGCAACCAACATTTAAAACAATTTTAACACAGTTAGATGTATAAAAAGAGAAATATTGAAAGCAATTAACATATATAAGTATATAATCAGATTAGTCCAGATTACAACAACAAATATTGTAACAACTCACAAAACTCAAGGCATGGAAATATTCGAAGAAATACCAATAACTGCGAAAAAAAAAGA
Source organism: Picea abies (assembly GCA_900067695.1). Taxonomy (NCBI): domain Eukaryota; kingdom Viridiplantae; phylum Streptophyta; class Pinopsida; order Pinales; family Pinaceae; genus Picea; species Picea abies. The sequence goes on along the minus strand of CBVK0102022974.1, from coordinate 4,427 downwards.
TTAAGATTAAATAAAAATTAGTCTACAAAAAACAAAGCATTCTTATAGTCCATAGAAACAACAGATATCTTCACTTGAAATAGGTCAAAGATTCGATCAATTTCTACACATAATTCCTTCTATAAAATAGTTTTCTTGAGGGCTTCTCAATATTCATTAACACTGTATAAGTTCTTGAAACAGTTCTTGGGTCTATACAATGATTGAAAAACCAAAAAAGTAAAAGTGCTTGTTTAGAGAGTCTCTAGTCTCTTTTATACAAATAATAGTAACTCATATTTGTTTTAAGAGAAGTGTTCCTAAATCACCATAGTTTTGATGAGTTAAAAGGTTAGGATGGTTGGTATTGTAACAAATATTTTGAAATTACGATCTAATGTGGGTGTACGTAGTACATTCTAAGAGAAAGTGATTTTCATCTTCCACCATTTTAGTGTCACAAAGATGACAAATAATTTCAATGCATGACGTTTTAGAAATTGTTCAACATCCTGTTTCACTATGCAACTCATGAGAGTTTGTTCTTATTTTAGCAATGTTGATTTTCTTATTCACGGTGGTAAAAATAGAGAGATAATTTTTATCTTATAGGTTAGGATTGGTCAACTCCTCATAGTATCTTAATTTTATTTTATCCTCTAATTCTTTACTGCACCACAATTTCTCCTTAAATTTAGATGTAATAATATTTTTAATATTATTGTTATCTTGTAGAGTGACATATCCTTTTATTCCCCAATGATTTAGCCAAGACTTACCATCTTTATGCCACCCCCGTTTGACCCGCAGGTGGTTTTTACTAGAGTTTGAAGCAATCTTAGGAAGCATTTTGTCTTCCATGTTATTTATCTTGTTCTTATACATTAGGTGCCTAGTCATAGTTGTGCTCTCAATGGGGGAAATACTCGCTTTTACAAGGGGGATAATATATGAAGTGTTTCCTTTAATTTCGATATGATAAGTTATAAAACACTTTTGGATTTTATCTATCTTTCTCCATGATTCTCTAGAGATGTTGCAACCCCAAACTTGAAAACCATATAAGCTTACAAGAGTGACAAGAGTCTCAAAGAGGAGTTTCTTATTATCCCATAGTCAAAGGTTTGTTAATTTACAACTCCTTTCAAGTCCATAATAAGATTTCCACCCTACTTTTATCCTTTTCTGAATGAAATAATTCTAGTTAAGGTTCTGATGAAAATTGATTCCAAAATATTTGTATGAAGTCACTTCCTCCATGTTGTTATTGTCATACAAAAAATTAGCACAAGTGTTATCATACATATTTATTGTCTTTGGAGATGAGTTCACATGGCATGGGATAAAATCCCACATTAGAGTTTAATGTCAAACATCTCTGATCACAAAAAAATAAATGTTGATATTCTCACACAAAAACACTAAGTTTTTTTCACTCTCTCGCTCATTCAATGGGCCAATGTGAAGGTTATATAGACAAGTCAAGGAGATAAAGGTGGAGATTGTCATTGATTGGGTCATTCATCACAAACTAATTTTAAAGTGACTATCGCTTGATATTTCAAATGTCAATTTAATAACGGTATTCCTTGTTCTCAATGACAATAAATTACAATTAGGGTTGGAAAAACATAAGCATCAAAGGGATACAAACAATTTGAATTTGACCACTTAAAACACATGATCTTTAATTATATACTTGGCATTGTAAAATAGTGTACTGAAAAAGTAAATGTTAAGCGATGCTACTATGAATGCTATCTGATTTGCGTAAAACATTAGAGAATGATTTTATGTTGGTAATTTTTATGGGAGACTTTCACTAGTTTCTAGTCTTTTAGGATAATTGTAGAACCTTCCATGACACCCATCAGGCATAGCTGCTCCTTGGGAAAACTTACAGCAAGTTGGTTAAGAGAAAACAAGGGGCGTGTGATCATTTGGTCGAACAAAGTCTTATAAGCACTAGTAGGAGCACCTTAGGTGCACAATGGTGACATGCGAGCCCAAGGGGGAATGCACCTCACTTGCCTTGTGACAGAGGATGAGGACTAGGGGCTGTGGTTGGGAAAGGATATGGAGACTTGGGTTTGTGCCCAAGGAGTGGAATTTATTTCTCTTGGTAGTGTGGGTGCATTGGAGAGGTTTGATGACCCCATTGACACGCCCATGAAGAGTCATGTCAGTCGGTTGAAGAAAACACACAAGGAGAGGGCATACCAAATAGGTTAGGGTGTGTCGGTCCAAAAGGACGTGTTGCTAGGTCCAAATTCACCTGAAAACATCAAGGGGTCCTCCTCAGTATAGAATACCAATTATACTACACACCATTTAGATTAGGAGTCCCATCCGTAATTTGGCTCGACTGCCATTATTGCTAACTTTTGATTTTATTACTGGTTAAGGTCCGATGTACCAATGTGGGGATAGGTGTGATGAAGAGCTGTAGATGAATACCATCTATGTAAAGAAAACTAATCTATCACTAATCTATTTTAACCTATCCTATCTAGGAGCAAAGCTAAAGTAATCAATGAGTTATAATGCAACCAAAAATTAAAACAACTTTAATACAGTTAGTTGCATAAAAAGAGAAAGATTGGAAGCAATATCATATATAAGTATATAATCAGATTAGTCCAGATTACAATGACATATACTATAACAACTCACAAAACTCAAGGCATGGAAATATTCAAAGAAATACTAGTAACTGGAAAAATGATAAAGATTGCATAATAATTAGTCTACAACAAACAAAGCATTCTTACAGTCCATAGAAACAAAAAATATCTTCACGTGAAGTAGTTCAAAGCTTCGATCAGTTTCTACACATAATTCCTTCTATAAAATACTAGGCCTGAGGGCTTCTCAATATTCGTTAACACTTTATAAGTTCTTGAAATAGTTCTTGGGTCTATACAATGCTCGAAAATCCAAATAAAAGTCCTTGTTCAGAGAGTCTCTAGTCTCTTTTATACAAATAATAGTAACTCATATTTGTCTTTTCACCTTCTTCTTGAAGAGGCAGTTACACAACTATTCACATTCCCTTCTCCTACGACAAGTGGCATAAAAGGACGAAACTTGAGGTAATTGGGAAAAAGACGAAAGGGAAAACAATGGTTTATTCTTTTCCTGTGATATTTTTCTCTGGAGATAAGTCATCCAAACTTCCAACTGGTTATACAATGATTCAATCCTCCTGTAAGATAGCTTCTCTAGTATTGCTTCAATCATGGAAACGCTATCATCCAAGGTGGTCATATCCTTCTCCAATTTTGTCATGTAAGCTTGTATCATAGTATGGATTTTCGTTGGCTATAGAAAATGTTGATCAATAAGATTGGTTGAGACAAAAGTTGATGTTTCAACTATTTTTCTCCTTCTACTTTTACTTTCTTGAACTGCATTCACTAATTCCTCCATGACTAAATTCTTCCCAAGTTCATCTAACATTGGGAGTCGACCATGCCTTATCAATTCGTGAGCAACTTTGTGAATTCTTGAGCATATCCCCATTGCTTTGGTCACTTGTCTTGTTGTTTCCCTACCCGCTGGAAATGGTCTAGTGCACATAGATATTTCTTCCTTGTTGATTTCAATGGTTCGTAGAGCTCTAGAGGTGCATCAAGATTTTCTACTATCCAAGTATCAATGTTTTATATACCTTCTCAGATACTTTTGTATTGAATCAGTTGCATCAGTATCTGGTCGTTTTGTTCAAAAATTGTTCCAGCCACATTTTGGAAGAGAGGAAGGTTAGCATACATATCGATGATGGCACTGTCCAACTCATTTCTCACCTTTTCCATGTTGGCTTTACAATTGAGAGGACTTCTCTCATATATCATAACCTGTTGGAGTCTCTCTTCTAGCTCTTTGATCATCATTTCCTTTTTCTCGTTCTGTTGGCACAACCTTTGTATATTATCCATAGTTGCATCCATGAATGCAAATCCTTCCCTAGTCGTTGCCACAAGGTCTTCCCTGACATCTCCTGTGACGAGAACCTGGGTTACTACTGCAAAAATAGCTCCCTTTGTCACTGGAACTCTTTTAACCCTTTCTTGTATGATCCAAACAATTTTTTTATCGTATTTGAAACTACTGATGTCCAATATTTCAATCGAATGAAAGGGTTCCTAAGGCCTAAGACCGAAACCACTACTTGTTATTTATGTTACTGCACCTGCGGTGGATGTTACAGGGACATCCAAGTCCATTGGGTGTGTGTGTCACCCTCTCTATCATCCGCATCCTTATTCTATCTTTCTTCTTCAACAACTTTATCTGTTGTTTCCTTTTCTTCTAATTTTGTTGCTACTCTTGCTGCTTCAACTATTTTTTTTTTCCTTTTCGACGACGACTTTCTCAGTTGGTGTCATTTTGTCATCAACGTTTCGAATCTGGATCGGGATTCATCATCAGGACTAATCGTCAATTTA
>CBVK0102022913.1:0-16960 GCA_900067695.1 Picea abies | reverse complement strand
TTGCAGCCAAAGAACTTCTGTGATCTGCAATTTATGCTTTTACTAGTGAGAACTCACTAGGGGTTCAAAAAGATTGGCATTAATAAACAAACAGTAGATTTTCTTCTATGAGATACTTAGTCCTTTTCCCCTTTTCTTCTTCCCATCCATTATTTCCTTGTGATTATATACTTAGTCTCCTTTCTATGATCATGGGTTCTAGGGTTGGCGGTCTGACATATCTTCATATCCATCTATATCCTCACATGACTAATCCGACCGACTGTTGTTCCTTTCCATACTTAGCCAATTTTATGGTCATTGTTGTCGGGTTGGCACTTTCGAACTCGGTCGCTTCTTGTTCCATGATATACATATTGCACTCAAAACTTTCATTATCTATAATTCCACCACAGACTCCTCGAAATCACAAGCTTCACTCTACGAGGGTTCACAAATGTCTCAAAGTAAATAATCTATTAATATATATTAATATGAATACTATTGGAATAAGTATAAAAAATTTCTCTTGGCCAATACTTAACCAATTATTTGGCCACCAGGTTCCGTTTTTGTGGTATCCAACACTTATGTACCCTGTTCCATCATATACATATTGCAGCCAAAGAAATTTTTTGATCTGCAATTTATGCTTTTACTAGTGAGAAATCACCAGGGGTTCGAAAAGATTGGCCTTAATAAATCAACAATAGATTTTCTTCTGTGAGATACTTAGTCCTTTTCCCCTTTTCATCTTCCCATCCATTATCACTTTATGGTTATATACTTAGTCTCCTTTCTATGATCACGGGTTATAGGGTTGGTGGGATGACATATCTTCATCTCCACCTATATCCTCACATGACGGATCCGACCGACCGTTGTTCCTTTCCATACTTAGCCAATTTTAGGTCCGCGGTTGTCGGGTTGGCGATTTCAAACTCAATTGCTTCTTGTTATGTAATATACATATTTCACTAAAAGCTTTCGTGATCTAGAATTACCCCATGGACTCCTCGAACTCACAAGCTTCACTCTACAAGGGTTCACAAATGTCTCAAAGTATCTGTCGCTGCCTTCCATCCCCACTATATTCATGTCCTTCCTAATATACATTAATTATTCTCTTACTAGTGACAACTGAACACATTGTTACGAAAGAATTGGCACCTGGACCTTTGCATATACAAATTGACTACCGAACTCCGACATCGTCCCCTCTTCGGTGTTACACATTATGTATTCAAATTTTCTGAGTGATACAATTTGACCGTTGGGGCCTCACGTCTTTTGGGGAGACCTTGTCACCTTATTTTGGATCCTCGCATTGGCGGGTTCACGAAATATCCAATTCCTAGTCACTGTTTCCTGTTCTAACTTCTGCCCATCCTCATACTTCTTTCCAAATATGCAACACCAAAGGTTTAATACTAAAAATCCATAATGAAACTAACGTAAAGATCATCATTAATAAGAAAAAGTCTCGAGGACTAACCATCCATACAGAACTTGTCCATAAACATGCAAAGAAGATATTTCTAGGTAATGACAAAGCTATTACAAATTTTAATATATTAGAGAAAACAAGTCTGGGCCAATGTTTCCCTATTCCATACTTGGACACCTTTTCGATTGCGGGTTCTCGGATTGATGGCCTCAAAATTTTATTTCAAATATTCCGTGACTTGCAAACAGTTCCCATAGTTCCAAGATATACAATTTGTCCGTTGGAATGCCCCGTCACAAGCCCAACCGTCTGCCATTTTTTTTCTTTCTATTGCTTATGGATTTCAATGAAATTTGCGAACTGAACATGATCCTGCAAATTGGAAGATGATTTACATTTGGACCAGAAATAATCTATTAATATATATTAATATGAATACTATTGGAATAATTATAAAAAAATTCTCTTTAAATTTTCCCTCTTTTATCCCCCTCTATTATCCCTTTGTGGTTCTATATTTAGTTGCATCTCTATGATCACGACCTCCTGGATTCACAGATTGGCAGATGCTTCTCTTTATCTATATCTTCACACCATGAACCCGACCGACCGTGGTCCCTTTCAATACTTAGCCAATTATCTCACCACTGGGTCCCAGGTTTGTGGTATCCAACACTTATGTCCCCTATTCCATCATATACATCTTTCACCCAAAGAACTTTTGTGATATGCAATTTATGCTTTTACTAGTGAGAACTCACCAGAGGTTTGAAAAGATTAACATTAATAAACAAACAATAGATGTTCTTCTATGAGATAGTTAGCCCTTTTTCCCTTTTCTTCTTCCCATCTATTATCTCTTTATGGTTATATACTTAGTCACCTTTCTATGATCGTGGGTTCCAGCATTGGCGGGATGAAATATCATCATCTCGATCTATATCCTCACATGGTGAATCCGATCGACTGTTGTTCCTGTCCATACTTAGCCAATTTTATGGCCCCAGTTTTTGGGTTGGTGCTTTCGAACTCTGTTGCTTCTTGTTCTGTGATATACATCTTGCACTCAAAACGTATGTGATCTACAATTCCACCATCGACTCCTAGAACTTGCAAACTTCACTCTACCAAGGTTCATGAATGTTTCATAGTATCTGTCGTTGCCTTCCATCCCCATTAAATTCACGTCCTTCCTAATATACATTAATTATGCTCTTACTAGTGGCAACTGAACACACTGGTATGAAACAATTTGCACTCGGTCCTTCGCCATATACAAATTGACTACCGGATTCTGACATCGTCCCCTCTTCCATGTTACATATTATTCATTCAAATGTTCTGAGTGATACAATTTGACCGTCGGGGTATCACATCTTCTAGGGATACCTTTTCATCCTATTTTGGATCCTCGTGTTGGCGAGTTCACGAAATCTCCAATTCCTAGTCACTATTTCCTATTTTTCCCATCCTCGTACTTCTTTCCAAATATCCAACACCAAAGGTTTAATACTAAAAATCCATCATGCAACAACTGTAAGGATCATCATTAATAAGAAAAAATCTCGAGGACCAACCATCCATACAGAAATTGTCCAGAAACATGCAAATAAGATCTTGCCAGGTAATTGAAAAGCTATTACAGATTTCAATATGTTAGCGAAAACAAGTCTGGGCTAGCATTTCCCTATTCCATACTTGGACACTTTTTTGATTGCAGGTTCCGATATTGACGACCTCAAAATTATGTTTCAAATCTTCCGTGACTTGCAAACAATGCTCAAAGTTCTACAATATACAATTTTTCCACTGTAATGCCCCGTTACGAGCCCAATCATCCACTGTTCCTTTAAATAATTAGCCCTAATTTGGCCCTATCTCCATGACATTGTACATTTAATTTTTATCGAGTCCACCCTACAGTTTCCCTGTTCCATACTTAGACACTTTTTCGATTGCGGGTCCCCGGACTGGCGGGCTCAGGATTGTGTTTCCAATGTTCCATGACTAGAAAATAGTATCTAGAGTTCCGCAATATACAATTTTTCCGTATGAATACATCATCATGCCCTCTTCCATGTTACACATTCTGCGGTCAACACTCCCGAGAGATACAATTTGACCCTCGGGCCCTCACCTCTGCTGGTTGTATCTTGTAGCCCTATTTCGAAGTGTCACCAACCACTTTTGATAATTATCCATTCCTTACTTGTTGTTCCCTGTCCCCTCCACCTTCCTACTTCTCTATGGAAATGAAATTGGCAAGCTTTAATGCTATCACTTCGTTGTGCATGAACCTTAAACATGCCATTAATGACCGAAAGGGTCTGCCGTATCCAAATTGACCGCCAGACTCCCATATCATCCCCTCTTCCGTGGTACACATTTTTCATTCAAGTTTCAAGACATACAATTTGACCCTCGAGAAGTCACGTTTCCTGGGGAACCATTATCACCCTAATTTTGAAGCCCACTCGATGACTTTCCATACTTGCCCATTTCATGGAATCTCTTTTGTGGTTCCTCGCGTTGGCGAGTTCAATAAATATCCAATTCTTAGTCATTGTTTACTGTGCCTGACCAAGGTTTAATGATAATACTTCATCATACAACAACCGTACAAACCTCCATTAAAAATCAAAAGCGTTGACGAGACAGTGAAATTTAATTAAAGCTTGACTCCTCGAATTTAAATTAATTTATCTTCTCTTATTTTCTCTTTTCTTCCTAGAGACATGCAAAAAAGATCTTGACACATAATGGGATATATATTACAAGTTTCAATATATTAGTGAAAATTAATCCACCCAACCGTTTCTCTATTACATACTTGAGCCACTTTTTTTATTGCGGGTTCCTGGATAGGCGGGCTCACGTTTGCACCTCCATTGTTTTGTGTCTTGCAAACATTACCCAGACTTCCAGGATCTACAAATTGCTCTCTAGACTTTCCTATCATTTCCTCTTCAGTGTTATGCGTATTGCACTCAAAAAGTTTAGAGACATACAATTTTACCCTCACACCCTCACCTCCAATGGTTGTACTTTGTAACCCTTTTTTGAAGCTCGCCTGACCACTTTCGATAATTAAACACTCCTTAACTTATCTTTCTCGTCCTCGCGACATTCATATTTCTTTCTTAATATGCAATTAATAACCTTTCATGCTAACAACTCACCATGCAGGAACCGTCAATCTTGTCATTAATGAGCGAAACGCTCGAGGAGATCTCCCATTAATACGCATTAAACCAATATATGCAGAGAGTTATATTGTCCCTTCTGATTGTTCATCTCAAACACAGGTCATCACGTTGGCCCATTCAGAAAATATCCAATGCTTTATTGCTCATTGTCATATCCGCCATGTTTTCACTTCTATGTGTGCAATTACTAGTCTTTAATGTTAGCAACGCATAATGCAACATCCGTCGAAATTGTCATTAATGAGAGAAAATCTCGAGGAGATCTCCCATTCACATGCATTGGACCAAGATTTCTGCAGCGTTATATTATCCCTTCCAACTCTTCATTTCAATCATCATCTGGAGAAAACAAACGTTCTTGTAAACGTATGGCAGCAGGTCAACAATAGGTTTGTGGAGATACAATGAATATCTTCGAACGTCAGGACCAAACATTCTAGTGGTCCAGGGCATACTCTTACTATTCATCTCATTCTTCCCAAAACAAAGTGATTTGGACCTCTAGAATCACTCATCCAAGCACGTCCCCGAGGTTTTTGACTATAAGGAGGTGGTCTCTTGGTGTGCTGAAAAATATATTTCAAGCCAAATAATTATTCCACTGCATGACCATTCTCCTATTTCTTTGTCACCTCAGGTCTTCTGCAAGATGTTAATATTGCCATAGCCAACATTGACCTCCATAGGACAAGACTGCAAGTAGTTCCTAGAAAAACATGATAATGGGTTGGACATATTAGCTGAGTTCCTCAAAGACCCGACAACAGTTCCTGAAGATATCACAAAGTTGCAGGTAAGTTCCTTTATAAATTCATTTCGGGAAATTGCTTGGTTATTTACAAGAAGAACAAGACATGAATCCACTGCAAGTATTATTTATTACTCTTCTATATTGTCCAATTTTATTGACCCAGGGTTCATGTTTGTTCAGGTTTCCAAGAAAGCCTCTAAAACTATCGACCCTCCTGGTAAACCAGAAGGCAACACAACACACAAAATGCGCTGCACAGTCTCACCCAAGATAGATTTAATGGGTGGTTGTATGACTCAAACATTTACAACCTAGGATTGAATGTGAGATAAGCAAGATATATATTGAGCCATTTATTAGAAATTGTAAACATAGTATATTTTTATCGATGACTAAGCAGGAAATATAACAACTCATTCATTCACCATAAGAATAACTACTTCAGATAATAAATATATGCAATCATTCATCACATAACACATATATTGTCATGGTTCACCCCCTCCTAGGCTACGTCCACAAATATTTGGCTCTCAACTCTTTTATTATATTATTTCCGCATCTACAACACCTCGCACTTACAAATATTCTTAGTCAGGTAAGATCTATATGAGGCAGACTAGATCACACCAGGCTCCACAGCCTTCAATATAACCCTTAATATCTACCCTCTTTTTTCCTCTCTAGATCAAAAAATTATACAAAATAGGGTGTACAAAAAAATATCGCATCAAATCATGCGTAACTACAATAACCACAATAATCAGAACTCCCTATGATACATGAGTATCGCTATCTGAACCCCCTATAATACCTAAGTATCGTTATTTATACATTTACATATCTTCAACCATTACAATACATTACCAAAACCCTAACCCTACCATCGTTAGGTCTTCCTCCCATGCACGTGTGTTTTTCTTCCTTCTAGTTGTTGCTTCCCTTGTGCACTCTTTCTTGCATGCGCATGTGTTTATTTCCTTCCAGCTGTCTCTTTCCTGTGCACGCTTTCTTTCCCCAAAACTCCTTGATTTTCCACTTTGGCCTTTGGCCTCCAACATGCCCCCAACATTGACATGTGGCTCGTCCCAAGCCACCTAACCCTTGTGTGCTTCCTCGATTTCCTTGGTGATCACCTGGACCTTTTCTTTGAGCTTCGTTGCTCGTGTCTGCACCTACGTAGCCTTCTCCTTGAGTGTGTCCACTATCTAGACCACAATTTCATCACTAATTAGTTCCACAAACTCTACCTGGGTTTGTCCTATATGTGAATTGGTTTCCCTTGCTTGTGCCAGGACTTCTGCTACCCAATCTTGCAATGGTTCCATTTGAGCATGCCGCTCCTATTTCCGTGTTTGTGCATTGGTAAGCTCTACCTGCAATTTCTTTATGTCCTGCATCGCTTTGACGCATTTTGTAATTGGCATCGTCTTCTGCCTCTATTTGATTTCTTGGATCGCTACATTGATCCTTTATTCTTCCTTATCCCACTTTTGGACCTGTTGATCCTCCTCTAACTTCATCCAAAGCTATGCTACCTTGTCAAACAAGTCAGCTACTGTTCTTACTTGTTTCTCTATCCCATGTAGATACGTTGTTTCTTCCTGCTTCCTTTGCACCTTTACTGTTGGTGGTGTGGTTGGTATGAGTTGTTCTTAGAGATCCTCAATCTCTGTCTGATATTGATCAATTTCCTTCGCAACGTGATCAATATTTTCTGCCGATGTGATTTCCTGCTTCTGGTCAGCCTTCAAAATATTCTCGTAAGTTTCGGCCACTTTCTTCTCTAATCCTTTCATGTGCTCCCTCTCCTCCTAGGTTTCAAACTTATCCTCCTCATGGAATATTTCCACTTTCTGTTGGTCACTACAATTCGACTAAGTCTTTGTGTGCACGAGACTGTACCTCATGGTTTATGTTAACCTGTAACTTATGTAGTTCCCTGGTTGGCATCCGTGTCAACACCAATTGTATTTGGATTAATTCCTTCAGGGGTGTCTACCCCACAATCTCATTCATGTGCAACATACTAGGTGTGATGTGGAATGTTGCACTCGGGTGCGGTAATGAATGGATTGGATATCATTCTTCTACTTCCATTCTTTCCTCCGCCTACAGTGCTGATGGTTTTGTTCCCCTACTTCTTATTGTCTACCCTTCCCCATTTTTCTTGATCATATGTTTTATCTCTACCAGTTCCTCTTGAATCCTATCCTTGTGGTGCACGACATGGTAAAAATCCTCAGATAGAAAATCATGGACCACTCGGGCTATCATTTCTTCATTGTCATCCATGATCATATACTCTAGCAATGTTCTTTGTACCTTTGATTTCTTGCGCGAGCCTCCTATCTGCGTGGTTGGTCTCTTTTTTTCCCCTGGTTCTCGTGGGTTGGGACTTGCTGTGGTCTCATGCGCGGGCTCAACCTACTATTGCTACTCCTTGGCCGACTGCATATTATCCTTTTTCCCATTTTGGGTCCCTATCTTTATTGGCCCTTCATCTGTCGATGTTGTTTTTCCTTGGCCTATTCTTTGTTTCTTGAGCACTTGAATTTCCTTTGGCTGAGTTTCTTCTTTCCCTGCCTCTTCTTCTGTTGTTATTCCTAGCAATTCCTGGGTGAGGACAAGAGTCTTCCATTCATCATCCCATTCGCTGATGACCATGTCGATGTCGCCCTTTGTAATACAATAGCACATATGTAGCCACTGTTTATCAATATCCTTCCTCACCTGTATCCACATTGTATGTCATGTCGCATGGAAGTTGGCGATGTCTTTATGCCGTGCAACAAACTCTGGTGTTATCCTCCACTTTTTGGAGATGTCTTCTTGTATGTCACATAGGTATCCTTAAAAATTTGACCCTATCATCCTTTTGTTCCTAGCATCTGGCCTCTCTCTGAGAAACAAATATATTGCTCCCTGATTTGGTTTGGGTTTGGTACCAAAAACTACGTACCTTGGTTCTTTCCATCCCATGAAGGCTATTAATGTTATTAGCTAGGAATAGTGAAACTATGTTCCTAGATCCTGCGCATCCTTGTAGTCATCCAGGAATAAGTCCAAGAGATACGGTTCCCAACTCACTATGGTTCCTTTTGCACATTGAGCTGCAACTGCAACAACTCTAGTCGAGACTTCCTCCCTGCAAAATTTTCTTAGTAGCTTGCATGCTAAGATTTTTGTGCCCAATTGTGTTGCGGCATCATTAATCCTTTTGATAATGATCCCTCTTGTCCCTCTGTCGGTGCCATACTTTTTCTTCATCTCTTCTACTAGTGCCTTCTCCCTAGCTTTGTCATCTAGAAACTACATAGGATCCATGCCCCGAGATGGAAATCCTGTTATGGTCGCGATAATCCATACATCTATTGAGACAATCTTGTCCAACCAGATGTCCCCTCCATGTGTGACTGCTAACATTTTTTTGACGCATGCAATTTCATACTGACCTATGCCAAAATGTGGTAGGTCTAACAGTCCTAAAATTCCTATCTTCTCCAACCCAGTTGCTCACTGGAGTGGTTGAATAATCGGTTCCCCAAACAGATTTGTGCCCATGGTCTCCATGTATACTCTCTTTACAAGTTCTGGGAGCTTTTCTTCGTCTGCTACATCGTGGTTTGAGTATTTCAGCTTCCCTATATGACCCAACAGGTCTGGTCCTACCTGTACCCCATCTTGTATCCATGGTAAAATGATTTCTGTTGTAGGTTTCTTGCGAGGTGGCCTGGGTATATGTACCTTGTCTTTCTTTGATGGTGGTGGATGGCTCAAAGTTACAACGACTTCCAGTTGTTCCTTAGTATACCATTTCGGCTGACCCGTGACATCTTCGACTGTTCCTTCTGGTGGGTGATCTGATATGATCATTTGAGACTTTTCTAGGTTGATTGTTGCATCCATATTTGACTTTGTTCCATTAAATTTTGGAGCTGGTTCAATGCTCTTTGGTTGCACCGCCTTCAAGGTTTATGCTTCCTAGTTCCGTGGGTCCTGTAATTCTGTCAGTGTATCTGTACTCTTTCCCTTCATTACTGGCTATTGGATTTATTCCAGTATGGGTGTAGGGTTCACCGGTGCTATGTCTGGATATGGGATTTCATTGACGTTGACAATCTCTGGTGGTTGTTGTTCACCTTCTTCCGCCTATCCTCATGAGCTGGTTTTAACTCTGGTTGGTCTGGTTCTCTGGCTTTCTTCTGTTTTCTTGGGTGGTACCATGGCGTGGAATATCAAATTTTTTCTGGGTTCGAATGGTCTATGTGACCTATGTGAACTCACTCTGTGCTTTTCGACCTCTATGGCTCTCGCTCTTCTCTTCTTTCACGAATAGAATATTTGCTCTTGCATCTGTGTGTTGTATGGGTTTCCCATGAAGATTTTCGATGACACTTCCTTCATTGTGGGTTTCATGCACCTTAACTCTGGGTTCAATGCATATTTAGTGGTTTCATGCTTGCAATTACTCTTCCTTGTTGTCTCCATTTGGTGTGATTAATGTGGCATCCTATTGGTCCTTGACGTCTTTTAATTCCACCTAGTGTTGTCATGTCCTCCTACTTTTGCCGACTTTCCTTTTCCCACTTGTTTCCCTTTATCTGTGACCATTGTATTTCTCCTTGCCAAATTTTTGATGCAAGAGCATCACCAGCAAGTGCAAGTGGAGGACAGCTGGAATTTCACCAGTGCGCATTTTGAAGTCATTTAAATTTTAAAAGATGAAGCATTAATGTAGTATCTGAAAAATATACATATACTTTTATGTTTTGGGGATTGTAACATAGATATTGAGCGTTTTCTCTCATCTGTCGGTTGGAGGCATTTATTGAAATAAATGTAAAGTAGTTGTAGTCTTTAATTTCGATAAGATAGATCAGAGTTGTAGCAGGGAAAACTCAAGAAATATCCCTCATATGTATTCTATTATCATTCTCAATTCTAAGAGTAGTAACAATAGAACAAGAAAGCATAGGAGAGCAGAGAAGAACAAAGATTGTAGAAGTTGTTTGAGCAGATAGTTGTTGCTATAGAAACCATGTACAGAAAAAATTGAATTAATATAAGAAGGAATTAATCCAATATCATGGTGTTGCTATGATTATTGTTTGCATCTATTGAATGATATGTTTACATTTTTCTTATATGCTCTTCTATTCATTTTTTTCAATGATTTATATGTATGATTTCATGTTGAATGTATGAAGTCTATGAGAGGGGGAGTATAAGTTTCAATTTCTTCTTGCCCTGAGAATTCCTGTAAGGAGTGCAGTGAAAGTCCGTATGGATTGCATTGACAAGACTCTGAGTTTTAACTCAGAAAAACTTAGGAGAGATAGAGTTATTCTCATACCCACATAGTGCAAGTATAGCATAGAGCCGTGCAAGGTGTGCACAGGTGAGGTTGAAGTCATAGAATTTTCCAACCCAAGGAAGAGGTTGAATAATTTATCACAAGGAGTGCATGTAAGAATCCCTTAGAATATTTGAGTTTGCAGGAAGAACCAAGCTCAGAAGGAAAGATGCCAATTGTTTAGACAGGAGTCTTTGAGAGCCTTAACGGATGATGGAAGTTATCGGAAGGAGAAGTGCCAATTTTCTGTGAACCATTAGACCTGGAGAATTTGCAGGAAGGTTAAGAATAGAGTCCTTTAAAATTGGAAAGTTCGGGAGAGATAACAATCGTAGATATGAAGGGATGAGATTCGTTGATTTGGCGCTCCGAAATATCGACATTTCGGGAGTCGAAAGTGTGGAGGAGACTGATTTCGGGGATCGCAAGTCGCAAAACCTCGATAAGAGGGAGAGGAATCTGGACCGTCATATCGTGGGAGGTTCAGGATCATTGATATGTGGTGAGGAAGTTTGCGAGTTCGGACTTCGAGACAGAGGATACGATTTATGTCATGAATCCCCAATACACAAAATCCCACCGCTATCTGGACCCTCAGATCGGGGAGGAATCAGGACCATTGATTTGTGACAGGGAGATATCAGCATTTCAAATATCGGGAAAAGGGAGCGAAGTCACTTCACAAAGTCCCAAAATCATGAAACCCAATGCACCTTTCATGTTAATTCTATGGTCATGTCAGTGGTCACATGGAGTGGAGGTTCGCGCCTAATGCTTGTTCACGCAGGCATAACTTCTAAGAGGACCTGTGGTCATATTTGTGAAGGTTCCATAGGAGACCAAGGAGCTATTTTGTCTCGGTGAATTTGAAGATTCGTAGACCAAGAGGTTAGCGGACCCTGCTGAGGTAGGGGACTGTGTCAGGTGGTATCAGATCTTAGCTAACAACTTTTGTTTTCTATAGAGGGAAGACAGAGGATAGTTTTGAATTGAATTCTGCATGGACAGATTGCAACAATGCCACCGAGGATATGTTAAGAGAGACCAATGCCCGATCCAGCTGTGGAAATGGAAATGAGATAACTTCATTCTTGGTTAGATGCTATGGAGACAACACAAAGGAGAAAACCTAATACTGGATATGTCAGTGAGACCGAGAATGAAAATAAAGCTGGAGCCGAAGAAGAAGTTGTAACCGAATATGTTGCAGAGGAATGTCTATTCAAAGTTTTTGCAAGGATAGGTGCCAGAGAAAAAATGGACATCCTGATGTACAAAGGAAACTTAGACATTGAGGAGTTGCTAGATTGGTTTAGAGCTCTGGATAAATACTTCAACTATGAGGATATTGAAGAAGATAAGAAAGTAAAGTACATTGTCACTAGACTAAAAGGGCTTGCAACACTATGGTGGGATGAACTACAGGTTGAGAGGTGTTGTAAAGGAAAAGAAAGAACCAAAAGCTAGGATAGGATGGTAGCAAAGATGAAATCCAAATTCATACCCGAAGATTACCAAATTAATCTCTTTCTAAGAATAAAAAATTTGAGACAGAAAGGGATGACAGTGAAGTAATACACTGATGAGTTTTAAAGGTTAAATATTAGAGCTGGTCATCATGAGAGTGATGATGAAAAGGTCACCAAATATATGAATGGCTTGAGATATGAGATTCAGGATGAGATGAGCATGGTGCCAATCAAGAATGTAGAAGATGCTTATCAAATTGCTTTGAAGACAGAAGAGAAATTGGCTCGGAAGCAAGGTCAAAGGGGCAGAGGTAGAATTCAGAGTAGAGGCAAAGAAGTTGTTGAGGAAAGAGTGCAGAAGACCAAGGATGAAGAAAACAAACTTTGTAACCACCCAGAAAGGGGAGGAAGTTCATAGGGTAAACAATATGCCGACAAGAATAATTTTCCTCGAGCGAGAGGAAGAGGAAGAGGCAGAGGAGGTGAAATAAAGTGTTTTGTCTGTGGAAAAATTGGACAAAAATCTTGGGAAGGTCCTGAAAGAAAAAGAGATGGAGGAGGATAAGCTCACATTTTAGAAGCGCAAAGGAAAAATGTTGAGGAAGAAGATGGAGAAGGCAGAAGATCCTTAATGATGAGGAAAATTCTCTTGAAGGCAGAGAAGGAAGTGGAGAATCCAATCCAGAGGAACAGTTTGTTTAGAACTGCTTGCAAGACCAAGGATAGGGTATGCAAGGTGATAGTGGATAGTGGAAGCACATATAATATAGTATCCACAAAGATGGTGGAAAAGCTGGAATTGGAGACAATTGCACATCCGAGTTCGTACAAGGTCTCATGGTTACAAAAAGGACATCAGGTAACAATCACTAAACAATGTTTAGTTGAATTTAAGATTGGGGGATACAAATATGATATATTATGTGATGTTATTCCCATGGATGTCTATCATATTTTGTTTGGAAGACCGTGGCAATATGACAAAAATGTTGTTCATGATGGAAGGAAGAAAACTTACACCTTGGAGAAGAATGGTAGAACACATATGTTGCTGCCAATTGAAGACAAGAAGGTGAAAGGAGAGACAAACAATACTATACTTCTCATGAGTGGGAATGAAATTTTGGATGAAGTCAAGAAAGAATAAGAAATGTAGTTTTTTGTGGTAAGAAAACCTAGAGTCATTTTGACCAGTACCTCAATAAATGATCCACCTGAGGAAATTCAGGAACTGCAGGAGAAGATCACTGATATAGTGGTGGGTGATTTACCTTGTTCATTTCTTCCCATCGGAAGTATAATCCAACACATTGAACTTATACTAGGAGAGATTTTACCAAACAAAGTAGCGTACAGACTGATGTTGCAGGAGAATGAAGAGGTCAAGAAGCAAGTCCAAGATTTTATGGACAAAGGGTTGATTAGATAAATATTGAGCCCATGCATTAATGAGTTGAGGATGGATCCTGAGAAGGTAAAATCAATCAAAGAGTGGTCGTTGCCAAGGAATATATTTGAAGTCAGAAGCTTCCATGGATTAGCCAGTTTTTATAGGAAATTCATCAGAAATTTTAGTGGAATTTCTGCACCAATGATGGACACCTTCAAGAAAAGACATAAATATTTTCATTGGAGAGAGGAAGAAGAGAAAATTTTCAAGTTGTTAAAGGAGAAGATAACTAAACAACTAGTTTTGGTCCTACCAGATTTCAACAAAACATTTCAAGTGAGATGTGACGCAAGTAGATTTGCGATTGGAGTAGTCCCAAGTCAAGACAATAGGCTGATTGCATACTTCAGTGAGAAGCTGAATGATGCCAAAAGAAATTATTCCATGTATGATAAGGAGTTTTATGCATTCATTCAAGCGCTGAAGAAATGTAGAAACTACCTAGTCCCGAAAGATTTCATTTTGTATAGCGACAACCATGCCTTACAATTTATAACCAAACAAGAAAAACTGAACCAAAAACATGCAAAATGGGTTGAATTTATGTAGAACTTTTCTTTTTTTATAAAGCACATTTCTAGGAATGCTAACAAGGTTGTTGATGCATTGAGCAGGAAATGTCTGATTCTGTAGGAGTTTCATGTGAAGACCTTAGGTTTTGATAACATTAAGTATATGTACATAGATGATTCAGATTTAAAGGATGCTTATAAAGCATGTGAGAATCTTGTTCTGAGAGATAGAAGCCAATGGATTGAATATTTGATTCAGGATGGATTGTTATTTAAAGGAAATCAGTTGTGTATCCCGAAGAGTTCTATGAGAGAAAACCTTTTGAAGGAAAAACATAGTGGGGGATTGGCTGGACATTTCAGCCATGACAAAACATTTGTGCAACTGAAAAATTTATATTATTGGCCAGGGATGAGGACAGTTTCCAAGAAATTTATCAACAGATGTAGAATTTTCCAGCACGCAAAGGGGGAAAGACATAATAAAGGGTTGTATCAACTACTACCACTACCAGAGAGACCGTGGGACACAATAAGCATGGATTTTGTGTTAGGATTGCCAAGAAAACAAAGAGGTTGTGATTCCATATTCATGGTAGTCGACAAATTTTCAAAAATGGCACATTTTATTCCATGTTAAAAAACCGGTGATGCAACACACATTGAAAATTTGTTTTTCAAAGAAGTTGTTTGAATTCATGGTTTACCCAAGAGATACCAAATTTGTTAGTCATTTCTGGAGGACACTATGGAAGAAGTTGGGGATAGGTTTATCTTTTAGCTCAACATATCACCCTTAGACAGATGGACAGACTGAGGTAGTAAATTGAAGTTTGGGGGACTTATTGAGGAGTTTAGTAGCTGAACATCACAACTAGTGGGATCAGATTCTACCACAAGAAAAGTTTGCATATAATAACTCACCTAATAAAAACAAAGGACAGAGCCCATTCCAGATAATGTATGGAATGAATCCAAGAGGATTATATGAGTTGAGATACTTAGAGAAGAATGAGTTCAGAAGTGTTGGGGCGAAATATTTTGCAGCAGAGATGCAAGAGCTCCACAGTAAGATTAAAGAGCGATTGCAGAGTTCCAACCAGGAATATTAACACAAAGAAGATCAACACAGGAGAGAGTTTCAATTTGAAGTGGGGTATTTAGTCTTATCACACCTCAAAAAAGAAATATTACCAAGGGGAACGTATAATAAGATGAAGATGAAAAGGATAGGGCCATGTAAAATTTTATGGAAATTTGAGGCAAATGCTTATGAGATAGAACTGCCATATGGTGTGGGCATATCACCCATATTCAACATAGTAGATCTATATCCTTATAGAGAAGATGAAGAAGGAGGAGTATAGGGTCATAAGGAAATTCAACGGGTCAAACAGATGCCTGTAGCTGAAAAGACACAGATGGAAAAGATCATCGACCATAGAGTTGGTAGGAAGACGCGGAGGAAGCCATATTTTGATTACTTGGTAAAGTGGAAAGGACACCCGATTAAGGATGCTAGTTGGTAAATTGAAGTAGATATACATAAACATGAAAAAATGGTGCAGGAGCTCATGGAAAAGAGTCCATGAATTTTTTATCCAGAGGAGTATGATGCAGAAGCATTGCCATCAAGCACAAGTGGAGGACAACTAGAATTTCACCAGTGCGCATTTTGAAGTCATTTAAATTTTAAAAGATGAATCATTAAAGTAATATCTGAAAAAGATACATATAATTTTATGTTTTGGGCATTGTAACGCAGATCTTGAGTGTTTTCTCTCATCTGTTAGTTCGAGGCATTTATTGTAATAAATGTAAAGTAGTTGTAGTCTTTAATTTCGATAAGATAGATTAGAGTTGTAGGAGGGAAAACTCAAGAAATCTCCCTCGTATGTATTGTATTATCATTCTCAATTGTAAGAGTAGTAGCAGTAGAACAAGAAAGCATAAGAGAGCAGAGAAGAACAAAGATTGCAGAAGTTGTTTGAGAAGATAGTTATTGTTATAGAAACCATGTACAAAAGAAATTGAATTAATATAAGAAGGAATTAATCTAATCTCATGGTGTTGTTATGATTACTATTTGCATCTATTGAATGGTATGTTTACAATTTGATTATATGCTCTGTTATGAATTTGTTTCAATGTTGTATATGTATGATTTCATGTTGAATGTATGAAGTTTGTGAGAGGGGGAGTATAAGTTTCAATTTCTTTTTGTCCTGAGAATTCCTGCAAGGAGTGCAGTGAAATTCCACAAGGAGCGAGTTGACAAGAATTTGACTTTTACCTCAGAAAAACTCAAGAGAGATAGAATTATTCTCATACCCAAAGAGTGCAAGTTGTTATCACTGAAATTTCGTCCGCACATGGCGACAAGAACTCCGCATCGTCAAAATAGAAAAAAGTCATTCATGGCACAAGATTAATTCCTCAGCATTGCAAAAGGGTCAAAAACTATACAAATGACCAAAAATTTGAAAGGTGCTTTACACCATCTGGGTGCGCGTGCGCATGCGCGTAACAGAAATGTACAAAGCGCACATAGGTGCAAAAGGCGCGGCTGTTGGGCAACAAACCCGCGCGCCTGCTAAACGACACATTTATTGAAACTGGTCGGCCTCCCAACCACTAATGGATCAACTCCCAAGCCGATTTGACACCAAATCCGAGCTCAATCCTCATGGTGGGCTGGTCAAAGACCTAATTGTGCTCTAAAGAGCCCCTTTTCACATTCTAAAGAGGTTACATAATGATTCAATGCTTGGCTATAAAAAGCCATAAATG
>CBVK0102022910.1:0-10951 GCA_900067695.1 Picea abies | reverse complement strand
TTCACAACTGTCATGCCTAGCAGAGCCCAACTGGGCATGTAAGCACTCTTAATTTGCTCATCAAGCGACGAATTGGGTGCAAACACAAGTATAACATAGAGCTGTGCAAGCTGTGTGCAGGTAAGGTTGAAGTCTTAGACGTTTCCAACCCAAGGAAGAGGTTGAAGAATTTCTGTCAGGAGGAGTGCACATAAGAATCCCTTAGAATATTTGAGTTTGCAACAAGAACCAAGCTCAGGAGGAAAGATGCCAATTGTTTAGCTGGGAGTCTTTGAGAGCCTGAACGGACGGTGGAAGTTCTCAGAAGGAGAAGTGTCAATTTTCCATGGACCATTAGATTTGGGGAAGTTGCAGGAAGGTTAAGAACCAGAGTCCTTTAAAATTGGAAAGTTTAGAAGAGATAACAGTCGTAGATCTGAAGGGACAAGAGTCGTTGATTTGGTTCTTCGAAATATCATCATTTCGGTAGTCGAAAGTGTGGAGGAGACTGATTTCGGGAATCACAAGTCACGAAAACTTGATCAGCGGGAGAGGAATCTGGACAGTCAGATCATGGGAGGTTCAAGACCATTTATCTGTGGCGAGGAAGCTCATAGGTTCAGAATTCAAGATAGAGGAGAAGAGTTACATCGTTAATCCCCGATACACGAAATCATAACACGATTTGGATCGTTAGATCGGGGAGGAATTGGGACTGTTGATTTGTGATGGGGCGATATCAACGTTTCAGATATTGAGAAAAGGGAGAGAAGTCACTTCATAAAGTACCAACATCACGAAACCCGACGCACCTTTTAGGTTAAGTCTATGGTCACACCGATGGTCATGTGGAGTGGAGGTTCACACCTAGTGCTTGTTCGCACAGGTGTAACTTCTAAGAGGACCTATGGTCATATTTTTGAAGGTTCCAAAGGAGACCAAGGAGCTATTTCAGCTCGAAGAATTTGAAGATCCGTAGACCGGGAGGTCAGTGGACCTTACTAAGGTAAGGGTCTGCATCAATTTTTGTTCCTAAGTGTGCATGCCTTTTCTTCCTTTGACACAGTGTGCCCCTTTTGGTTAGGTTCTTTCCTTTTTTTCTTTTTTCAATATACTATTTTTATTTATTTTATTTTTTTAATGTGCGGTGGGTGATAGAATGTCCTTGTACAACTTAATTCGGCTCCCATTAATCATCCCTCTGATTTCCACACCTGATAAGTCTCTCAACTGTACAACTCCTCCATATGTAACATATTTTACCTCGTATGGTCCTAACCAGTGCATTCTGATATTTCCTAGGTGTTGAATTGATTTGTTGTCATACATCAGTACTAGATCTCCTTCCTTGAAAGTTTTCTTCTTTATGTGTCTATCGTGCCAGGATTTGTCTCTTGATTTCTAGACTTGTTGGTGGAATCCTGCTAGGATCCGCTCTTCTTCCATGGCATTAACTAATTCATTCTCTCCTGTACTGCGCCTCGTTCTTTCATTTGTGTAATTGTTGCTACGTGCAAGCTTGGTACTAGAAATTATAATGGCACCACTGCTTCTTAGCCACAGAACAGTTTAAATGGCATGTGCCCCATCAACGTCATGTAGGGAAATAATATTGTTGGTATTTGAGAGCCTAGTTGTCTCTGTTGACGTTAAAAATATTTGTCAACACATTCTCCAGGATTTTGTTGAATGCTTCCACTGTGCCATTTTCCTGTGGGTGATATGGTGTGGTCTTCTGATGATGGACTTCAAACTCTTCAGTCATAGTGAAGATGGTGTTGTTTATGAAGTGCGTGCCTTGGTCGCTCATCAAAATTCTTGGGAATCCAAATCTAGTGATCACTTGTTCAAATAGGAAGTGTGGTGTTGTTTTTTCATTGCAATCCTTCATTGGTGTAGCTCCCACCCATCTTGTTAGATATTTTGTCGTGGTGATAATGTACTTTTCTCCTGTTCTTTTTGATGGTGGTTTGATTGGTCCCACAAAGTCTATTTCCCACTTATCAAATGGCTGGAGTGTGACCTATGGTTTTAATGACATCTTGTCCCTTATGTTGGGTTTTCTTACCCTTTGACAGACATCACATCTTTGACAGTACTCCTTTGAGTCTCTGTGAATCATTGGCCAACATAGTCCTATGAGAAATACCTTCTATGTGATAAATTTTCCTGCATAATTTCCTCCTGCTATTCCTTCATGGGATTCTACTAACACTCATGGTATTTCATGTTCTAACACATACCTTTGCAATATGCTATCTACTACCATCTTATATAGGTATCCTGCAATCAGTTGGTAGTTGACAACGTAGACTACCAGGTTTTTATTTTGTGTGGTATTATACTCTTGCATCATAATACCTGTGCTCAAGTAATGAATGATATCTATGAAGTATTCATAAGAGATAAGGACTAAGAATAACTATGCATATAGAAAGTTGTCTTCTAAATTTGTAGGTTCTTCTCCATTTGTGACCCTTGATAGGTGGTCAGGTCCTGTGTTCAATTTTCCTAGTTTGACGATTACTTCAAAGTTAAATTATTGAAATAGGAGTAACCATAGATAGATTCTCCCCCCCAACACTGGTTTCTTAACTAGATATTTTAGGGTTGAGTGATTTGTGAACATCTTAAAGTGTTTCCCCAATAAGTAATGTCTGAACTTTTGCAGTGCATAGACCATAGCTAGGCCTTCTCTTTCTGACATGTTATAGTTCTATTCTGATTCTGATAGCTTCCTGATTGCAAATACTATCGGGTGATCCAAGTCCCCTGCTCCTGGCTGCTCCAATATATCTCCAAGTGCTATGGTTTATGCGTCTAAATGGACGTGAAATGTCTTCTCCCAATCTGGAAAGACTAATATTGGTGCGGTGACCATATTTTCCTTTAGGGTATCCAGACCGTGTTGACACTCGTCGTTCCATTGAAACTTTGTATCCTTTCTTAACAGCTTTTCCATAGGTGCAGTTATATATGCATATCCTTTAATGAAATTTCTGTAGTATCCTATGTGTCCCAACATCGCTCTTATCTAACAAAATGTTTTTGGTGGTGGTAAGTTAACAATGACTGCAATTTTTCTGAGATATACAAGTAAACCTTGTTTTCATACTTAATGGCCCAATAGTATCCCAAACGGTGTTCCAAATATGTATTTATGTATGTTTAGTGATATCTGACACTGTATGCATCTTTCCAAAATTATCCATAAGACTTCTACATCGTATTTCAAAAAAATGTAGACTGTCCAATCATCCAAGTATACTTCAAGAAACTGGTGGATGAATTCCTTAAACACAACGATGACTACTCTAGAAAATATTGTTGGTGCATTATTCAGTCCAAAAGGCATGACTGAGTACTAATACGATCCCCATTCTTTCACGAATGTGGTCTTGTATCTGTCTTCTTGTGCTATCTTGATCTGATGGTAGCATGATAATCCATAAGTGAATGAGTAGGCTTCGTGTCCTCCTACGTTTTCTAACACTTCATCTGTGAAAGGTGTAGGGAATGGGTCATGTAGGCATGCATCATTCAACTTTATCAAGTCGACGCATATCCTGATCCATCCTTGTTTCTTGTCCTGTACTACCATCAAACTTATCCATTCTAATTCTTCGATCGGTTCTATGATTCCGTCTTCGAGCATCCTATCGATCTCAACTTTGACTTTCTGCTTGTATATTGGGTTCAGTCTATATGGTTGTTGTCTGATTGATATTGCTTCCAGTCTGAGTGGTATATTCATTTCTCCTAACTCTTTGACTATACCCTTCATATTTGTAAATTTTGTGGGAAACAAGTCATTGTACTCACGCAATAATTATGTTATTCTTTCCACTGTTTGTTCATCCCAGTAATCTCCAATGCTAGCCATTTTGGGATTCTTGATTGTCCCAATGTTGACTTTCTTTACTTTTATTGGCGCAGAAATGACTTCTGATTCTATGGGTGGACCTTCCACATATATTTCTCCTTCTGCTTCTTCATTCTAAATATTGCATGGATCATCTTCATTTAGTGCTTCCTCTTGTACATGGTAACATGACAATTGTTTCTTGACTGTCTGTTTGTTTCATTTTTTATTTTCTGTGATAATTTCTATTTCTGGTGCTTGGATAAATATCACTTCTCTTATATTTTTAAGAACGTTATCTGTGTTGGGGTTCTCATGCTTGAATGATAAAGTGACTGTGAAATTTTGTTGCAATTTCATCCAGGTCGTAGTTCCTTTGCGCAATTCCCGGTTTGTATACCAATTCGCTGGTATGCCCTCTAGAGTGTGTATAAAATATTGAGGCCATTCCTCTAGGGGTGTCATTTTCCACAACGTTCTACACTTCTCCAAATGTCTCGTTGGTTCCCTTTGTCCATCATACTTATGTTGTTTTTTGTTTTTTTTTCTGTTCTATGCCGAACCTTATGCGCAGTAACTTCTTACATTGGTACCAGTCTAATGGTGTCTTTGTGTGCACCCCACTATCTTACAGGTGTGGCCTTGAGTGCTAGATCAAGGACTAAAAATCTTTGGTTCTCCAAGACTTTGTCTTCATACTGTGATAAGAATGTTTCCAAATCGTTTACTCTGTGCAAACCGGGTGGTTCTCTGATTTCTGTACCTACCCATCTTATGGCGCGATCTATTCTTGCACATGCCCTCGTGGATACTTCGGGTAGCCTTTGTTGCTAGTTCTCCAAAACAGTATCTGAATTTGTTGCACATGAAGTGATGCTCCTCCAACTGAGTATCCCGTCTGCAGTTGGGTTTATGTTATCCTCATTGTGCGCAGTTGTTCTATACAAATGACTGATTTCCTCTAAGTCTAGGAAAGTAGGTTCTACAAACCTCTCCCCTTCCGATGGATCTAATGGCGTGATGATTCTGTATTCTCCTGACTCAAAGGTCATATTCCCGGTCTTCAGGTTGATTATGGCTTGGTTTTCAAATGCCCAATCCATACCAAGAAACACTGGGTAAGGTGTTGTGTCGTCCACTATTTCAATGACTTCAAAGTCTTCTTTAGTGCGCACTTCATCTAAATCTACTATCACTCATTTCAATCTACCAATTGGTAGGACTCTGTGTTGTTTTTACAGTTTTAATTAGACTGGTGAATAGCATAATGTGGGCTCACCCATGCATTTCCTTGTCTTCTTGGGTAGTACATTGACTTTAGATCCTAGATCCAGTATGATGTCTCCCATATTGAAATCTCCAATTTTGGTATTCAGTCTAAATTCCCTACTTGTTCTTCTTCTTGTGTGTATGTGATTGAATGTCTTTGGTTCTAGTCTTCCTTCCATCTCGATGCTATATTTTTCTAGTATGTTTTGCAATATTTTCATAGCTAATGGATCACTAAATACTTTTACACATGATTGTAAAAAGACTTTGATTGTATTTACTTGTCCCATGGATTACATTCCGTTGGTATGATCCAATTATGGAGACATTTCATACTCTGATGTGTCCTTATTTTGCTGTGCAGTCAAAGTCATCACGATATCCTCCTTATGAAATTATTGTCAGGCTTGCTTGAATATATCCTTCTCCTTTTTCACGTTGAGTTGCTTCCTTGGTTCAGCGTTCTTTTTCACCCATTGATTTTGTGCTAGTTCTTACCGAGTTGTGTCATGTCCTGTTTTATCTCCTCAGTGAGTAACTATAGTGATGTTTTGTCCTTCCTCCCTTGCTTCAGCGGAAATCCACTGAACATTCTAGTTTTTTTGGTTACTCTTCTCCTGGATATTTACCAGTAGTGTCAGACATTCTTCTGTATCGTGGTCCAATGCGTGAAAATACATACAAGTTGTTGGTGGAAGTGGACATTATCTTGCATAATGTCATGGTTGCTAACAATTGTGACACATCACTGGTCCTCTACTTCATCCGAAACCTCCTCTTGCTTGTCCTCCACCTCTTTAGCCTACTCTATCTCCTCTAAGCGCATTATACTGAGGCGCTTAATTATACTGTGTGGTATTGTAATGAGGTTGTGCTATGTTGTACTGTGGCTGTGTGTTATTGTATGGTTGCTGCACAATATTATACTGCTGCTGCACAATGTTGTATGGATATGGAACTAGGTTAAATTGTGGAGAGGCTTGCCCCGTCATCATTTCTACCTGCACTCTATATGCATCTGATGTCCTTTCTTGCATGAGCTCCATAGTTCTACAATATTTTTCATCGTGGCCCATTAACTTGCAAAAGGTGCAGTAGGGGTCGTGACCTGGTTTCTTAGAGAGTTCACACCATTGTCCACCTATGGGTAACAAGTTTGGCATTCCTTCTACCATACACTGCGCGAATGTTGGACATTCGTTCTTGTGGTGTCCTTTCGTCATGCATGTGGTACACCAAATGACTTCTCATTTTTCTTTGCTCTTATTCTAGTTTATTTGAAATGTTAAGTTCTTCAAGTCCTCCTTCATCTCTTCAATGGCTGGGTTTGTTTGTTGGTACTGGTTTTCTTCCAGTTGCAAGACTACCTGCAGAGCCTCTACCTATGTCTGAAATTTTTTTGTCGCCATGGATATTTTAAGTGTGGGAGTAGTGAATTGAAAAATAAGTGTCGATGTTGCATGTCGTTCATATGATATTTTAGCTTTCCCTTCAGTCGCTTGAATCTCTAGTCAATCTCCCATATGGATTCTCCTGGTTTCTGTCGGATTTATATCATCTCATTCATGTACTGATCCTTTGAGCTCGTCTTCTGAAACTCATTTATCAGTAACTTATTAATGTCTATCAGTTTCCTTGTTGTCCCAGGTGCACTGTTTGCGTATAAACTCATGTACCAGTCTAGTGCATGGTCCCTTAGCGTAATCGCTAGCTGTGAAAATTTGGTATCTTCATCAATGATCTGTTTTTCTTGCCAGATCTTCGCAAAAACGAACAAGTGTTTCTCAGGGTCTTCTACTGCCTCTCCTCAAAATTATGGTAACATGATGGTGGGATCATGTCCTTCCATTTTGAATTCTAAACTACTACCTCCACGTGGTGTAGATACTTGAATAATGTTGCCTGAACTAGATCTTGTAGTTGTTTCTCTATGTGTAGTAATTTCTGCTTTCGGACTTCCTCCAAACTTCGGTTGTATAAACGGTGGTGTTCTCTTTGGTGTATTAGTCTCACATGGGTTTATGGGTTCCACACTGACATTGATATCGATAGGATTGCTGCCTTCTCTTCCCATTATTGGACCTCTCATCTTCCTCTCATATGTTTTGTGCAAGATTTCCTCAATATGCTCCATAGCCGAGAGATCCTCTACCTCTTCCTCATCACTCGTCAAACATTCCATCATGGCTACGACTCTCTTCTTGGTATTCACCTTGTATTGGTAGGGTACTCCACTATGCGTATTTCTAGTTGTCTCCAAGATCCACAGGATCTGGTCTTCATCCATCATGATAG
Source organism: Picea abies (assembly GCA_900067695.1). Lineage (NCBI taxonomy): Eukaryota > Viridiplantae > Streptophyta > Pinopsida > Pinales > Pinaceae > Picea > Picea abies. The sequence continues at coordinate 3,546 of CBVK0102022910.1, read as the reverse complement.
GGTCCAAGGGTTCCTCCTTCTTTCCCTTATCCTTACCTCCTTCCATTTATCCTCTTTCTATCAATGCTTCCCCCCTTCCCCCATGCATGTAGGGAAGTTTAGTTGTCTAACTCCATCGTCAATACTCCTTTATTATACAACAATATATTAATAGAAATATACAATGATTGAATGCACCTTCCTCGAGATCCTCATAGAAAATCTTTCTCCAATGAGTTGTACGACTTCCTTGTGTCGACTGAAAAATCTGTTATAAAACCTGCCACAATATTTTTAAACCAAAAAGCTACTACGTGGGTGAACTTGTTGTTCACCTATTGTAATTGTTCAATCTGTACTGGGGTCCACTCTAGTTGTCGAATCTGGTTCGTTGTGTGGTTGTATTTCAACCTTATTATCCACTCCTGCAATAGGTGTGGAAAATCATAGAAAAAGAGTTCGTGTAAATCAGTAAACATATATTTTTCCAGATATTTGCGAGGTGTTAATCTATGGTTTCTATTGTATTTCTATGCAAACTCTAGCTCCTTAGTTCTTATCCAAGTTTCAATCTCTTCTCTTGTTGTATTCCATGGTCTCAACATTCCATTATAATGGCTCATTGCTCTCTATCCTAACCTTTTCTTGATCCACCTTTGACAGATCTTCGACTTATCTTCTCTATTCAATCCTCTCTTGTTCCTACCAATGACAACATAAACATTTGTTTGTTTGTTATTCTTCTATATTGTCCGAGTTTATTGACCCAAGGTTCATGTCTGTTTAGGTTTCCAAAAAATCCTCTAAAACTATCGGCCCTCATGGTAAACTAGAAGGCAACGTAGCACACAGAATGCACTGCACAGTCTCACCCAAGATAGCTTTAATGGGTGGCTATAAGACTCAAGCGTTTACAACCTAGGATTGAATGTGAGATAAGCGAATTGTATATTGAGCCATTTATTATATCTTGTAAACACAATATATTGTTATCGATGAGTAAGAAGGAAATATAACAAATCATTCATTCAACATAAGAATAACTACTTTAGACAATAAATATATGCAAGCATTAATCACATAACACATATATTACTACGGTTCACCCCCTCCTGGGATACGCCCACAAAGATTTGGATCTCAACTCTTTTATTATATTATTTCCACATCTACAATGACATGCACTTACAACTCTGCTTAGTCAGGTAAGATTTATATGAGGCAGATTAGATCACACCAGGATCCAAAGCCTATGATATAACCCTGAAGATCTGTCCTCCTTTCTCCTCTCTAGCTCAACATCTTATACAAAATAGGTTGTACATCAAAACCCATTACATATCGCATCAACTCATGCATAAATACAATAACCACAATAATTAGAACTCCCTATGATACCTGAGTATCACTATAACAACCCCCTATAATACCTAAGTATCGCTATTTATACATTTTTGACTCTTCAAAAATTACAATACATTACCAAAACCCTAACCCTATTGTCATTAGGTCTTCCTCCCATGCCCGCGTGTTGTTCTTCCTTCCATCTTTTTCTTCCCTTGTGCACTCTTTCTTTCATGTGTGCGTGCTATGTTTCCTTCCATCTTTCGCTTTCCTTTTGCACGCTTTCTTTTCCAAAAATTCCTTTGTTTTTCGCTTTGGCCTGCCTCCAACAACAACCATTTCCCGTATAGTTATTTATATTTTGTACTTCATGTTATAACCCTAAATTGCACCACACCTGCTTACCTGGCATCAGGCCAACTCATATCCCTTCATTGCCAAAACATATGTTGAACAACCTCTTTGGAAATCCTCTTGGGTCAAAGCCCACGTGCCCTAACCTATTACTGTGTGCGTGTGCATGCTGGCAGGCCCACTACAACCCGTGTGTACCTAACAAAACACAAAAATAGGAAATTTTCCGATGGGACGAAAAGCTATGGGTCAGTTAACTGAAACTCCCGGCCATGCATGGCCGAGAGTTCGTCCAAAACCCTAGCTCCTTCTAGCTTATAAAATAAGGGGTAGGGGTACCATTTGAAGGAGGAAGAATATAGTGAAGAAACTATGCCCATTTTCCAAATCCATTGTCCCAACCCTTTAGCCTTTCCTCAAGCCAAAGGAGAATTAAGACAAAGCAGTTGGAGGACAGAAGAGGAGGAGCCCAGGATCAAGATCAAGGAGTGATGGCCGGTCTCGACTTTGATTGTAAGTTGATTCATTTTGAAAATAATAAAAGAATAATTTTCCCATCCCAATGCATGAGTTATCTATGATTTGTTTAATTTGTGCTTAATTTCTAACCCTCAAGTAGAAAAGTAGCATGCATGCATCGTTATTTTTTTTGATTGTAGGTTATCGTTGGAAGGAGCAGCACTAGTAAACGGAAAAAGGTACAATAGAGGATCTACACCAAACATCAGTAACAAGGTTGGTAGTTCCTTTCAATTTATGTATTGTGAAAGAGGGGTTTAAGTTTTGGGTGGTAGCTTAAAAATTAATTTCTTTACGGTCAAAATCTGCATGAAAGTCTAACCCTAGTTTGCTAGTCCGTAGGATATTTTTCCCAACAACAGAGTTGGCGACCATACTGGGGAAATACTGTTTAGGGTTTCTGGATTTAGTAGAGTTTGTGGGTAGTTTAAAAGATTAGATTTTTTGTCTTTCTTTGTCTGTCTATTTTCTGTTAGGTCTGAGCTAGCAGAGAGCCTGGTTCTTTATACCAATTTTTCCTTGAGTTTTTCTTGATGGTAATTATCGGGACACACAGAGGTACACGCAGCCTACAGAAGGCCTGAATGTGTGTACCCGTGCCCTAACCTCTTACAACCCACGTGTGAACGCTAGCTGTAGAGGTTTCAATAGCATGTAGGAGCTCAGAGAACTTAAGAGGTAGTCCTCCTCTTCCCTGTCAGAATTATACATTCTCAGGGGGTTTTCTGGATCTTGTCTGAGTCTTGCTGGTTCACAGTCTTGTCTCAGTTTGTCTTTTTGTGTTTTGTTATTCCTTGCAAATATTTTTTCTTTTCTGTTAGAAGAAGCATCCAAGCCTTCAAGGGACCCTGGTTGTCAATACCAGAGGATTCTTCTGGGTCTGAGCTGCCTGTTTTTATTTTTTGTCTTAGAAGTTGTACATACACGTGGCCTGTACAAGGTCATACCGCATGTACATGCGTCTTGTTTCATCTCAACACGCATTCGCACGCGTGCTGTTTCAGTGACAGTAGCGTGCTTGAAAGGCTTATTTTTAATCAAGGTGGGGAAGTTATCCCCTCTTTTGGTGAGAAGTATTGCTCTCAGGTGTTTAATTCTAGGGTTGAACAGTCAGTAGGTTAGGTCATCTTACCCTTACCCTGCTTTTTCTTAGTTGATAGTTGATAGAAAAGATAAAAAGAAAAAATTTGTTTTATGGTTTTTAGACAAGAGTAAGAGTCTTTGCTTTCTTGATTGCCATTGTGTGTCTTTGCTCTGATTCTTTGCAATCTTCGCTTTAAACCATAATTTTGTTTTTTTCTTGGTTTTAGGCTTGTCGATATTTTCCCTTTGTTGCTTGATTAGCACGTA
>CBVK0102022707.1:0-10251 GCA_900067695.1 Picea abies | reverse complement strand
TCTTCCGATCTCACCTTGGAAGCAAGAGGGTAGATGGGACATTAAAGTCTAACTTATCATGCACAGGTTCTTCTGATCAGTCGAGGACATCAGATTGGCATGGCTCTTTTGAGAAAACCTGCACACAGGATGATCTTGGGAAGGCTGCTTGCCAACACCTCCATGCCTTCCATTCATGGCTTGAGATGAGGTCTCAACCACCTGCTTAATATTCATTAACTGCCTTTTCCATGGAGCCTGGTGGCCGAGACTAAAAATGTAAAGGAGTGACCTCTTTGTCCTTTGAAGTCCTGATAGCCGAAATGCCGAAATGGCTCACGGGCGCTTCTTCATTTCATGCTTTGGGTTTCAGGGATTCCCGATGCAGTGGAAGAAAGAACCCCTTTGTCTCTTGAACTCCTGGTAGTGGGAATGCCGAAATGGATTTTGAGCGCTTTTACATTTCATGCTTTGGGCTTCAGGGTTTTGAAATGCAGTGGAAGAAAGCACCCCTTTGTCTCTTGAACTCTCAGTAACTGGAATGCCAAAATGTATTTTGAGCGCTTTTACATTTCGCACTTTAGGTTTCAAGGTTTCGAAATGCAATAGAAGAAATCACCCCTTTGTCTCTTGAACTCTCGGTAGTCGGAATGCCGAAATGGATTTTGAGCGCTTTTACATTTCGCGCTTTGGGTTTCAGGGTTTCAAAATGCAGTGGAAGAAAGCACCCCTTTGTCTCTTGACATCCCGATAGCCGAAATACCGAAAGACTCTTGGGCGAATTTTACATTTCACGCTTCGGGTTTCAGGGATTCCTGATATAGTGGAGGAGTGACCCCTCATCTCTTGAACTCCCGGTAGCCAAAAACACAAAAGGGATAATCATTTCATGACTTTGGTGATAAGAAATGAGATCATGTGCTATACCTCATGCAATTCCGTGACTCAATATTTACCCGATGACCGTCGATCTGCTCCAATGGTGGATTCTTGCTGCTGTCAACAAAATGCCTGCTCGCTTGATTTTAGACCCAAAATGGACCATTTCTGTGTGTTTCACTCAGTGCTCATGAATTGCGATAATTGGCGCTAACATTAGGTTGCATGGGGGATAGAGTCATCCCTACAATGCTCTAAGAACTCCTTCTGCAGTTCCAGTTGCCTTCTGTTGGGCTATGGAGTCATTTATTAAGCCGGAAATAAATAGAAAAAAAATAAAAAACAATATTTACAAAAAACAGAGGAGCCGTCTAAGGCTCAAACAAAACATTTCTTCAATAAATGCCCATTGACTGGGCCGTTAAAAAATTCTTCACCCTCCAAATCCTGCAACCTGTACATTTTATTCAAGAATACTTCAGAGATTTTGAAGGGCCCGATCTAGAGGGCATCAAACTTGCTGTGTTTTCCCCTATCCTGCCTAGGTGCATCCCACTTAAGCACCAAATCTCCCAGCTCAAATTCCTCCTTCCTGACCTTCCTGTCAAAATCCTGCTTGATCTTCTGCTAATGACTGTGAGCTAAGTCCATTACCTGCTCCCTGACGTATTGCAGTTCCACCACTTGATGAATTCTTATGACCATATGGTCTGGCTCTCCTTCATGATCTTGAAAGAATTTTGCTATAGGTAAAGAGAGTTGAGTGGGAAAAACAACCTCTATCCCATAAAAAAGTTGAAAAGGTGAGGTGCCTAGGGACTTCTTTGTTGTCACTCGATCGACCCATAGAGCGAACTTGAGCTTTGAATCCCAGGCCCTCTTATTGTCTTCCAATAACCTTTTAATGAGTTTGATTAAAATTTTATTGGAAGATTCTGCCAGTCCATTTCCTTGAGGATAATAGGGAGTGGAGTGAATTAGTGAAATCTCAAACTACCCACAAAACTTAACCAGAGGCTTAGACTTGAAAGAAGTAGCATTATTGGTGAAAATTCTACTAGGACATCCAAATCTGGCTATGATATCCTCCAAGAAGCTGATAATTACTTTGTGCAAAGCACTCCTGGTGGGGGCGTCTTCTATCCACTTGGTGAACTGTTGCAGTCAGGATCCACCTATGCTAGCCACTTGAAGGAGGATGAATTTCCCCAATGAATTCCAACCCCCACTGTTGAAAGGGCGCTAAAGCTACTACAGGCTTTAGTGGCAGAGATTTGAGCTGCTGCTTTCCTGAGAACCTTTGGCATTTGATGTAAGCTATGACCTCTTTGCAGACATCAGTGAACAAGGTGGGCCAGTAGTACCCAACTCTGAAAATTTTGTGGGCTGTGGTCTTCCAGAAATGATGCCCTCCACAAAGGCCACTGTGGAAATCAAACATAACTTTCTGGGCCCTGTGGATTTAGACACCTCAGAAACACCCCTAGAGGATCTCTCCAGTGCAAGACTTGGTCAATAAGGAAATAACTGACTGCCTTGAGCTTTAAATCCCTTGCCTTTATTTTTCCCATTCCATCAGGAGGCTTCAACTCTTGTTGAAAATACAAAATGTCTCTGTACCAGGTGCATTCTACTAGTGATAAGCCACCCTGAGTGCTTTTGCTGGACGATTCAGCTTGTTGATTTCCTGAGCAAGCGTTGATGAAGATAACCCCCAAGGCCTTGCAATTGGATTCAACCATCAGCTTGGCTAAACCCTACCCTTTAACCAACTTGGTGGGCTTTATCTCCAGGTCAAACTCAAGGATCTTGACAATCCATTTACCTCTCCTCCCATCTATGTCAGGCTATATAAGGATGTCCTTCACAGAGGCTAAAGGAACGTATGTAGTCACTCTTGAGTGCAATACATAGACTCTGAAATCTTTGAGAGCTTTCACCAAGGCATAGGCCTGCTTCTCCATGATATCGTACCTGATTTCTGCATCTCTTAATGCCTTACTAAAGAAGAAAATGGGTTGCTCTCGCCCTTCCTCATTTTTCTGCAATAAGACCGCTGCTACTGTATCAACAGAAGCAAAAAAAAAATTAGGAAATCCTTGGAATAATCAGGACTGATCAACACAGGTGCCTCAGTCAATGCCCTTTTTATTTGGATGAAATATTCCCTGGGTTCAACAGTCCATTTTACTTCTTTTCGCTTTCTGAGCATGGTTGTGATGTGTTTCACCAACTCAACAAAATTTGAGACGAACCTCCTCAGAAAGTTAATCTTCCCTAAAAAATCCTGAACTTCCTTTCTAGAACTAGGAAGTGACAGGGTTTGAATTGCCTCTACCCTGCTGGGATCAATTATCACTCCCTCTGCTAATACTATATGGACTAATAGCTTCCCCTCCTTCATAGCAAACAAAGATTTCTTGGCATTTAAGGACAGGCCAAACCTCCGACATTTCAAGAAAACTTTCCTCAAGTGACAGCGGTGCTCTTTATCAGACCTGGAGAAGACTGTGATGTCATCCAGATAGATCACCACAAAATGATCTTTCTCCCCGATGAAGGCTATGTCCATGGCTCTCTGGAATGTTTCTCCTGCATTCATTAATCCAAAAGGCATCTTGGCATACATGAATGTGCCCCAAGGAGTGGTGAAGGCGGTTTTTTCTCTGTCCTTCGACATGACTAATATCTGGTTATAGCCAGAAAAACCATCAATCATGGATATCCTGGATGCACCAGTTACCCTCTGCAATATGTGTTCTATGTTGGGAAAGGGATAGTTGTCTTTCTTTGAGCTCCTGTTAAGGTTCCTAAAATCGACATAGAGCCTGATTTCTCCACTTTTCTTCCTCATCGAGACTAAAGTTGCCACCCACTCAGAATATCTCAAGGGGACAATGATTTGGGCATCTAACAACTTCTTCACTTCTCTCTCCATGACATGTAGCAACATGGGATTTATTTGTCTTAGCTTCTTCCTGAATGGCTTAGCCTCTGCCTTCAGTGGGATCTTGTGTTCAATGACAGATGTGTCATATGTCTTGAGGTATTCATAGGTCCATGCAAACACATCAAAAAATTCTCTTAACAACTTGGTATATTCGGCCCTCTGTTCTTTGGTCAAACTGCTTGACAACTTGACAAATTTAGGCTCCTCCTGTGTGCCGATATTGCACTCCGCTGCATCATCTTCTCCACTTGAAACCCCACCCTTTACTGCCACATCATTCCCATTGAATAGTGTTTCTAAAGGGACCAGTCCCTTCATAAGGTGATTGCTAGGTATATGAATAATATGGTGATTAGCAATTTTATTTAAAAATACCTCAGGGTGAGGGTGACTTTCGAGATCAGGATCCTAATCAATGTGAAATGCAGAAAATTCATCGATGGATTGAATAAATTTTTCGATTTCAAGATCATCTTTGAATACCTTCCAATGCTTGATATTGTTCAAAACAGATGGCCTATATCTTATTTTAACCTCATATTTGATCTTAGGCGACAGAGGGATCTTGAACAGACTAGCTGAGACAACTAAGGAATCAACCAACGTATTTTCCTCTCTTGGAATAAAAGAAATGTTGAAAGCTGAGAAAAAATTATCAATCAGGTCCCACACTTCATTTCTGTACCCCCTGAGTCGAGGATGCTTAGCTCGATAAGCATTTTTGACTTGCTGGATTATCAACTCAGCGTCTCCGAACACTACTACATCCTTAATTCCCATTTCTTTTGTAGCCCTCATACCCAGAACAAGGGCTTCATATTCTGCCAAATTATTGGTAGCTTCAAATTCTAGCTTGTATGACAGGGATATGGTTTCCTGCCAAGGGGACACAAGAACCACTCCAGCACCAATGCCTTCGCTAGAAGAAGCTCTGTCAAAGAACATTTTCCAAACAGAGGTGGTTGGAGGAGGTATATCGTGATTAAATGTGGGTTGCTTTCTGATTTGAAAAGAAGGTTCAAGAGTCTCAGTGATCTACAGTAAACTAGACCCCAAATCAGTGTCAAGTGCAAAGATAGGATGATTGGTGGGGTCTGCTTCATCACTAACAATGTAGGCGAACTGAGCTTCTTTGTATAACCTCTTGTGTTCCCCTCCAAAGACTGGAATAGTGGCATATGTGAGATCCATTTGTAATGTTCCTCCCAGTTTTTTAATCCAAGATCTTGATAAGAGCATGCCAAACTTGGGGGGAACATCAGCTACTACAATGTCCATGACCACACTCTTCATTGGCAGCTGAAATAAAGAGACCACCAAGTCTTTGATGACTCCAAGGCATTGCATCCTCCTTGAATCAAAAGAGTATAAATCATGATAGGCCTTTGTCACTTCCAGTCCCAATTCTTCCATGACTATTTTGGGCATAAGGTTGTGGGAAGCTCCTGAATCCATGAGACAATTATGCAGCACTTTATCATGTATGTTCAAGGATGTGTAGAAGGGAGGGGATGAATCATCTCTGTCTTCTACCATGGGACCTAGGACAACTACTAGATTTTCATCTTGAATATTTACTGAGTCTGTAGAAGGCTAGGGGGACTCAGATTGTAGCAGCTTGGAGAGGGACCTTTTGAAATCTTCATTTTTAACTAGCTCTGAGAGGGGTATGAGAATTCTAATCTTTTGAATTCCATTCTCAAAACTAAAGGAGGGAAAAGGCTTAGGAGCTTCCCTTACCTCAGAGATAGGTTCTTTGGCTGTTGGTGAAGTATTCTGAGTTTTCTTCTCTTTAGTAGTGATTGCTACAGGCTTAGTAGGTTTTTCCGCTATGAAAGGTTGATCATGGCTATCAAAATTTCCTTCTTTCTTCTTTGACCTGAGATGATATCTATTAGGAGTGTTGTTGGCCTTTTCCACTTTACCCAACTCATTGACTTGACTATTCATAAGGGATTCTTCATATATATATTGAGTCAAATGGGGAAAATAGAAGGTTTCTTCAATACAGTGAATTTTAGGGTCGAGCTCATCTATCTCCTCTCCCTCCTCATGAGAGACTAGGTTATTTTGGAGAGGGGTTTGAATTCTCTACTTGTCTCTGTCTTTTCTCCTTTGTTCCCTTGTCAAAGCATGTGGCACATTGTTGCTAGGCCTTCTGAAGCCTCTGTTATCAGTATTCTGGGGATTTCTGTACATGGGATTCCCTTCCAACTCCCACCTTTCCATTCTAGTTGAAAGAGACTTTAGAAATTTAGTTACCTCGTTCATCTGAAGTGGGAGGGGAGAGGAATCAGATGGGGAGGCTTCATGTCTCCTCCTGGATATATCTCTATCAACCTTACTCCTGAGTCGGTCAACAACCAATATGTTAGATTCTACTTCCACGGATGCATCTTGCATGTGAGCCAGAGTAGTTGCTCTCCTTTCCCTCAACAGAAGGCAGAAATCAGGATCAAAAGTGCTAGCATAAGTGATTTTAGTAGAGGCTTATGAGGGATTTATTTCAGTGGGGATCTTATTGTACATTTTATTGAATCTCTTGGATAATTTAGAGACATACTCTCCTTCCTTTCTCTTCAAAGACCCAAACTTTGTCATGTAATACATGAAGTCTTTTTTGTCTCCCCCCTGTCTCAAAAAGGAATTATCCAAAGCCTCAATCCCATCAATAGATCCAGGAGGCATGACCCTAAACCATTTTCTAGCCTCGCCTTCAAGGCTATGGACGAAAATTCTCATCCATACATCTGCATGCATGATAACATGATCATCTGTAAAATTGTAAAAGGATTCAAGGTGTTCTTCTACAGCTATATCCCCTTCACCTATGAACTTGGGCAGTTGCTTAAGGTAGCCATCTACTGGAAGGGAATTGAGAGGCCGAGGTAACATAAGGGGAGCATACCTAGTAGTTATAATAGCCTCCATTCTGGTCATGGGGGGATTTTCTCTTGCCATAGGAATATTAGGTGGAGGGGAAATCGGACGAGAAGGAGCTTGAATAGGGGATACTGGAAATGATATTCCAGGTGGAAGGGGAAACAATGGGGGATTTAGAGAGAAGGATAAAGGGATTGAGTTAGCACATGCTTCTCTCTATACAGTAGCAACAATAGTAACAAGAGGAGGATTGGTAAATCTAGGAGTGGGGAAATCTTATGTGGTCTTGGGTCTACGCCAAGGTACAACTTTAGGGAAGAGGAGAGTGACAAGGATTTCTCCCTCCAATCCCAGACCAGGAAGGGAAAAATCAGCAGGAACACTCCCGAAATTCAGGAAACGGGAAACTTCAGATCAAGGTCTGCTAGGAAGCTGAGAAGAAGAAAATGGAGTTCCTATAGAAGGAGATGGTAGATTACCTGGTTCGATGGTGGAAGTTTCTCCTTCAGAGGCCTTTCCTTTTCTGAAAATCACCTCCGGATCAGCTTCAAGTGTAGCCAGAGGCAGCTGTGGATGGGACTGCGTGTTTCTACCCCTGGAAGCCACAACTAAAAAAATAGGTTCACCACACTGGAGTCGTCACAATGGAGTCTCCATGTGCACAGTAGCAATCTCATAAGGATATGATGCCTGATGCACCTTCATGATCAGAGGCTCAATGTCGTTCAATCCCAGGGAAAATTTTCAACTTCGTCCCCGGAAATGGTGCCAGTAATGTTGGCTATATAAGTCACTTTTGGATTGCAGCAGGAGTAATCCTGAGGCCCATCAGTTTATGTCACGAATTGTTAAAAGGGGGTGATCGAATGGAAGTAAACTCAGAACGATATCGCTCACTCAGAAAACTGGGTTGGAACAACAAGGACATGCAAGGTCTTGATCTAACTTAATCCAATAAATTTGTATAGTGGTGAGTAAGTGAAAGAAAAGAAAGGGTAAAATTCTTAGATATGAGATCCTCTCAGACCAGAGAAACTTCAAAGTAAGCCTCGAACGTTGCAAAACTAATACAATCAAACATGCATTATTGATTAAAAAATGAAGAAGACTTGTATTCTTGAAAATATTTGCAAGTTAAATTTTATGTGTTAAAATGAAAACGAATCAATTTGCAACACAACTTTTATGAAAATTACTCATCAAAGATGCATATAACAACAACAATAAACAGTGAACAGAAAACACATAACACAACAAATGATAAAGGAGTTCACCCCTCTCTTGGGCTACATCTCCTGGTCCAACTTCCAATGGATCATTTGTATTATTTGATCAAAGTGCTCAAAAATGTTCTTTACAGTGCTCAAAATACCAAATAGACTGCTCCAATGGCTTCAAAATGTCCAAAAACCCCTAGCTGGGATTTTTCAACACCTGGTTTGGCCAAAAATTGAAGAAGATAGGCTTCCTGGAAGTCCCCCTTCAAACTTGCTGTCTCTGCATCTACAAAATGCACCCTTGTTGGCTCAACCTATCCCACACGCATATTTAAGCGTAAAAACTTAGCACCAGACGCAACCATGCAAACTGTGCAAACTGTAGGACAGTTACGGGCGCACCTAGACCCTAACCGTCAAGGGCAAGGTCATATGACCCATATGACCACGTGCAAGTGAAAACATAGGCCCCCATTCCATAAGCCAATGGTTAAAGGAAAAGTGGAGGATCGTTTGTATAACCGTTGAAACCAAATCAAAACGCAACTGCGAGCACGCCAAATGACATAGCAATGGGTCATATGTTAACGCAATGTGCGATCAAGGGATGGGGGCTAAGCCCCAACCCGGTCGCGCCCCGACTATCCACATATGCAAAAATATATAAATATATTGCCATATATATAACAAGGACCAACCAGTGGCATGCCGATTGGCGGCTCTTCCCAAGTCTCTCCCCCCTGCCCGGAGGTCGCGGGGTCGACTCCGACCAACAACATAATTTTAAACCAATGTATATATGCCACGTGGCGACCATTGACTGGGCCACGTGTCACCATCTCATTTGCTGCAAACATGCCACATCACATGCCAACTATCCACACAAGTGTCTACCACGTGTCGTATGGACTGCCACGTCAACAGCCGTATGGACTGTACAATCAACATCCCTTTTTTTGCCTGTTTGTCATTTTGAACAGAACATGATATCTCTCATTCCTGATGTTCATTTGAACCCAAACTAGTTGCATTGGGTTTGTAACGACGATTCCTACGCTCTTGTTCGATTTGAAGTGATTCCAAGCACTTTGAATTTTTGAGCAAAATTTGATCCCCTGGATCACACCTCCCCATTGGAAAGCTTTTGGACCTCCAAAAGACTATTTTCAGTCTATCTGAAGATGAGGGTATAGCTCCCTCACCTTTCCAACCTCAATCCACTTAGATTTGCTTGGATTTGTACCTTTAATACCAACTCGAAGATACTCCACTTTAGGCGAGTAGCAGTGTCTTTGCAAATTAGCCATTGTCTTGCCTACACCAAAATGACCAACAATAAGAGAAGAATGGGATTCTCTTATAATGTTTATTCTTTACCCCTCTGGAATACATATCTTGACAAGATGATACAAAATATTATCATGCACATGGTAATCCAATTCCTTAACATGGTTAGAATGACACAAAGTTTCATATACTTCTTTAAAATTAGTATCCAAAGCATATTGCTCAACATAACTTTCATGCATGACAGGAATATGCTTAAGAATAACTGAAGCACTAATAATAGGCCTTGAAAGCATATCAGCAACTTTGTTATAAATGCCCTTCTTATACCTGATGACCAAGTGGAACTGTTGTAGAAAACCCATCCATCTGAAGTGCCTAGCTTGTTGTAACTTTGTTTGTGATTGTAAGTATTACAATGGTTGATGATCGGTATGTACAATGGTTTCTTTCCCCAACAAATAATGTTTCCATTTTTTCACACTTTGTACCAATGCATACAAATCCTTATCATAAGTAGGATAGTTAATCATGACACCATTAAAAGTTTCAGAATGAAAACAAATGGGTTTACCATGCTGTAGAAAAAATGCTCCCATTGCATAATTGCTTGCATCTGTTTGTATTTCAAAAGGTTGTCTTAAATTTGGAAGTGCAAGAACTGGCGATGAACTGATCTTCTCTTTCAAAGTATCAAAAGCCTTCTGTTTCTTGCCTCCCCATTGAAAAACTTGCTTGACACTTGTCACTGCATGTAATGGAGCTGCAATGGAAGAAAAGTTAGCAATAAACTTTCTCCAATATTGGGCTGCTCCCAAATAACTTCTTACCTCTGTCACATTGCTGGGCCTGAGCCATTCCAATATGACTTTGACCTTGGAGGGATCAATTTTTAATTTTCCTCCACCAACAATATGCCCTAAGTAAATAAGTGAAGTCTTTCCAAATTCACATTTGGACATCTTCAAAAACGACTTTTCCTTTCTCAAAACATCAAAAACTTGTCTCACATGTTTAACATGCTCTTCACGAGATTTGCTAAAGATCAAAATATCA
>CBVK0102022706.1:0-10540 GCA_900067695.1 Picea abies | reverse complement strand
TTATCACCACTGTCTCCCTTGTGCTTTGAAGGGTTGGAGCCTTCACCTTGCGACCTTGTATTCCTTTCCATCAAGATTTTCATCATCTCTCTCATTTCCATGACAACCTTTCTGAGATCTTCATCTTCTGCAGGAACATGTTCATGACTCTCTTCATGAGCCATACTTGGTGAATGCCTCCTTGAAACTTGCGGTGATGATATAAGCTTCCTCCTTGAAGGATGAGGACTTGGATCTACAAGTTGACCTTCTCCTCTTGTGAGTTTCAAGCTTGTGAGCACTAGAAAACAAAACACTTGCAAATAATCAAGTCTTCAAAAACCTATGCTCTGATACCAACTTGATCTAAAAATGAAGTAGACTTGATCTTAAATTTTATGTGTTAAAATGAAAATGGATCAATTTGCAACACAATTTTTATGAAAATTACTCATCAAAGATGCATATAATAGCAACAATAAACAGTGAACATAAAACACATAACAAAACAAATGATAAAGGAGTTCACCCCTCTCTTGGGCTACATCTCCTGGTCTAGCCTCCAATGGATCATTTGTGTTATTTTCTCAAAGTGCTCAAAAATGTGCTTTACAATGCTCAAAATACCAAATAGACTGCTCCAATGGCTTCAGAATGTCCAAAAACCCCTAGCTGGGATTTTTCGGCACCTCGTTTGGCCAAAAATTGAAGAAGATAGGCTTCCTGGAAGTCCCCCTTCAAACTTGCTGTATCTACATCTACAAAATGCACCCTTGTTGGCTCAACCTAGCCCACATGCATATTTAAGCATAAAAAATTAGCACCGGATGCAACCGCGTGAACCGTGCAAACTGTAGGATAGTTACGGGTGCACCTAGCCCCTAACCGTCAAGGGCAAGGTCGTATGACCCATATGACCGCACGCAAGTGAAAACATAGGCCCCCGTTCCACAAGCCAATGGTTAAAGGACAAGTGGTGGGTCATTTGTATAATCGTTGAGACCAAATCAAAACGCAACCACGCGCACGCCAAATGGTATAGCAATGGGTCATGTTAACGCAATGTGCAACCAAGGGATGGGGGCTAAGCCCCAGCCCGATCGTGCCCCAACTATCTACATATGAAAACATATATAAATATATTGCCATATATATAACAAGGGCCAACCAGTGGCCCACTGGTTGGCGGCTCTTCCCAAGTCTCTCCCCCCTGCCCGGAGGTCGTGGGGTCGACTCCGACCAACAACATAATTTTAAACCAATGTATATATGACACGTGGCGACCATTGACTAGGCCACGTGTCACCATCCCGCTCACTGCAAACATGCCAACTGTCCACATAACTGTCTTCCATGTGTCGTACGGACTACCACGTCAGCAACCGTACGAACTGTACAGTCAACATCCCTTTTTTTGCCTGTTTGTCATTTTGAACAGAACGCTATATCTCTCTCTCCCAACATCTGTTTGAACCCAAATGAGTTGTGTTGGGTTCATAACAATGAGGCCTATGCTCTTGTTCGATTTGAAGCAATTCTGAGCACTTTGAATTTTTGAGCAAAATTTGATCCCCTGGATCAATTATATAGTTACAGCAACACCCGACTGGATCATCCATACCCAGGCTTCAAAGTCAGAGGAAAAAGGAAAGGAGGAGACTGGCTGCCATTAAACAAGAAATCTCAAAATATTATTCTATAACCAAAGAACCAGAGGCTTTGTTAAAGCTTTACAGTCGAGAGCTTTTCTCTACCATCGATCCTTACAAAAATACAAAAATTGAGTATATATACTCAGAGTAATTCACTCTCTTGGCAGCAATAGGGTAGATGGGACATTAAAGTCTAACTTAGCATGCACAGGTTATTCTGATCAGTCGAGGACATCATATCGACATGGCTCTTTTTAGAAAACCTGCACACAGGATGATCTTGGGCAGACTGGCTGCCAGCACCTCCATGCCCTGCATTCATGGATTGAGCTGAGGTCTCAACCACCTGCTCAATATTCATTAACTATATTTTCCATGGAGGGTGGATGAGATTGAAAACATAAAGGAGTGACCCCTTTTTCCTTTGAAGTCTCGGTAGCTGAAATGCTGAAATGGCTCCCGGGTGCTTCTTCATTTCGTGCTTTGGATTTCGGGGATTCCCGATGCAGTGGAAGAAAGAACCCCTTTGTCTCTTGAACTCCTAGTAGCCAGAATGCCAAAATGGATTTTGAGCACTTTTACATTTCGCGCTTCGGGTTTCGGGGTTTCAAAATGCAGTGGAAGAAAGCACCCCTTTGTCTCTTGAACTCCAGGTAGACGAAATGGATTTTGAGCGCTTTTACATTTTGTGCTTTGGGTTTCAGGGTTTTGAAATGCAGTGAAAGAAAGCACCTCTTTGTCTCTTGAACTCCCAGTAGCCAGAATGCCGAAATGGATTTTGAGCACTTTTACATTTCGTGCTTCGGGTTTCGGGGTTTCGAAATGCAGTGGAAGAAAGCACCCCTTTGTTTCTTGACATCCCGGTAGCCGAAATACTAAAAGGCTCCTGGGCATCTTTTACATTTTGTGCTTCAGGTTTCGGGGATTCCCGATACAATGGAGGAGTGACCCCTTGTCTCTTGAACTCCCGGTAGTCGAAAACACGAAAGGGATAATCATTTCGTGACTTTGGTGATAAGAAATGAGCCCATGTGCTATACCTCGTGCAATTCCGCGGCTCAAGATTTACCCGATGACCGTCGATCTGCTCCAATGGTGGATTCTCGCCGCTGTCAACAAAATGCACACTCGCTTGATTTTAGACCCAAAATGGACTCTTTTTGTGTGCTGCAGTCGGTGCTCATGACTTGCGAGAATTGGCGCTAACAAGGTCCATTACCCAAACCTTTGTGCTGCGGGGCTTTCTTCAAGGGTTGACATCAATGACAACCAACCTTAATCAACATTACCTGTGGGTGGCTTTGTGGAGGGTGAGTTGCACCTCGTCATGGATGCAATTTTTTCCTATCCCATTCATTTCCATTTATTCTTAGCTTTTTTTCTTTTGATATTTTTTCTCTTGTGCTACAAGGGAATAGTTGAGGGCCATTGTCCTACCTTGATGACTAGAGGTGACAATGTTATCCACAAACAATTCAAGGAAATGAGAAGGTTGGATCGTAATGAGACGTCCTTTCTCTTGGCTATGCCACCAAGAGCCACTACCCTGGTTTGGTGACCAGATATGTGGTAATGTCATACCGCTACATGTCCATGGTCATAATTAGTTGGCTGTGATGAGACCTCCTATCCATCAACTAGTACCTTGAGTGTTTATGTTATCTTGTGGGTCCCCTTTTCTTACTGAGAATATTTTCACTGCTTCCTCAGGGATCCCAAAGAAAAGCATCTTGAAGGTTTCACAGTTGGCTTTTAACTCTTGACAACTAATTTTACCGTATGGGCCTTTAGCCCCTTCTTCCCATGAGGTAAGGTACAACCCTTCCTAGTGTAGACAATCCCAATACCCAAAAATAAATGGGAGATGGAAGGATTGAATATGGAAAGTGGTAAGTATGGAGGGAACAAACAATGACTTTTCAAATATCCACCCAGTAGCAACCCATCCTAAAGGGAAATCAACTTACGAGGGAACTGTGTCACCCTTCTAGATTTGAACGAGGAAAAGAGAACAATTTTCGATAAAACATCATGAAATGAATAAGGATTCAATACAACATGTTTAAGTGCTTCAAGAATTAGAGTGATACATACCATAATACCCAGACTCATTACCTCATGGAGTAAGAATCATTGCTACTTCAGGACCAGGTTGGTGTGATGGACGTTGCTATTGGCGATATGTGGACTACTCTTTGAAGAAAAGATGGGTCCTCCAAGACTATGCTTAGGTCGTCTAACTCTCAAAACTCCATTTCTGGAACCTGTGGGCCTCAAGACACAATCTCCTTAGTTATCCCTAGGCTAGGGGATAACAATATGCAAAAACTGCCCAAAACTCCCACACCCCCTTTGTGTTGGATTTGAGAGGGGGGTGAATCAATAATAGAGAAATTCAATCCTTTTTAACCACAAAATGCAAGTGTTATATCAATGTAGCATTATCATCCAATAGTTTCAGAGTAAATAAACAATGAACAAATGAGAAATCATACACATACATAGTACACCCGTGTTTTTACGTGGAAACCCAAAGTGGGAGAAAACCACATAATGCTTTTTCTTATATGTGTTTAAGAAATACATTCATTGGAAGCACCAACTTCCTTTGTTTCCCAGCTACAACTGGAAGGAGGCTCCAACCCCCTAGTTTCTTAGGCTACAATATGAGGGAATCTCCAACTCCCCAATTCTTTGGTTACAAGAAGAAGGAGGCTACAACCCCTATGTTCTATGGCTACAACCAGAAGGTGGCTACAACCACCTGTCCTTTCCCCACCCAACCGACCTGACGTAGAAGTAGAATAATGGAACCACTGTCACACTATCAGTGTGAGATATACTATTGTAAACCTGTACCAATCAACCTGTAATCAACCTATGCCATAAACAAGTCTATCAACCATGCACCAACCTGTACCAAACAACCTGTAATAATCCTGTACCATAAACAAGTGCATCAACCATGCACCAACCTGTACCTTAACTTTTACCATCAATGAGTGCATCAACCATGCACCAAATATGTACTAATCATGTATTAAATACAAATAAACTATGACTCATCAATATGTATCAACATCATCAACTATACACCTCATGTATGTGCCATCTCATCAACTACTTGTCTCAACCATCTATCCAAATGTAGAAATTGAATATGCCACTAAGAAACCTGTCACTGTATACTCATCAACCAATCTGATCTGATGACATATACCTCAAACACTATAGCACAAGTCTGTACCTCAAACCATGTGCTAGAACCTCACTGTTATACAACCTCTATCTGTACTAATAACTTCAGCAACATACCTCAACCAAAAGCCCTCAAACATGAACCAATACTAAACTTCAATAGATCTGCCTATGATAAACTCAACAAGAAGCCATAAACTCCCAAGAGGGCATCACACATATTTACAAGGAAAACCCTCCAATTGATTCATAAATTCAACACTACACATATGAGAACCATACCTTTTTTCTTCTTGTAGCGTTCTGTTTCCGCGGTTTTGCTGCTACAATTTTTCTGCCACACTTTTTCTGCTGCAATTTTTCTGTCGCAGTTTTTCTGCTATGGATTTTCTGCCGCACTTTTTTTTCTGCACTTTTCTTGCTGCAGTTTTCTTGCCACACTTTTTCTGCCACACTTTTCCTGCCGCACTTTTCTCGCCACACTTTTTCTACTGCAATTTTTTTGCCACACTGTTTCTACCACACTTTTTCTGAAGCACTTTTTTTGTCGCACTTTTTCTGCCGCACTTTTTTTGCTGCACTTTTCTCTATCAATAATACCTTCCCAAATAACCTTTAAAAAAAAAATAGATGTTCAATGATATTCAAATGTATTTTGAATGGGATACCCTTGCCTCTTATTTATACTTTTATGTAGCTTCCTCAAGGGGTTACCTACTAACCATCTTAACCCACTTATAACCACTTGTCCACTTAACTTAACCACTTTCCATAATTAGTAAGTTCTCCATTAAATTTACTATTTAAATAATTTATTTTCATCCTCTTTGACTTATAGTACACTCATCACTTCACTTTATTATTTAAATAATTTCTTCTTTGCAAACAATTTGACTACTTTGACCTTTTGGGGATTCTAGATGACTCATGAGGGTTCTCCAACTTCACATGGCTATAACTCTCTAACTATGAGGAGTTATGTGACGTGTCACATACCACCGGAAATGGCATGACATGTACTATCCATCTATAATAGTTTTACTTGCAAATATATCAAAAAGCATACCATTATATATCAAACAAACTTGGGTCCATTACCCAAACCTTTGTGCTACCAAAATTTGCTACCGAACTTTCTTCAAGGGTTGACATCAATGACAACCAACCCAATTAATCAACAACATCCCCCTTTGGCATTGATGGAAACACTCTGATGCAATACTAAATTCATGTCATGCAATACTGAAGTCATATCACTCATGCTCTTCCTGTGACCATCGCTCCCTATGTAACCATGCCTCTGTTCTCTCCATTTGATAAATCTCTCCCTCTTTGTCATCAATGGAAAATTCATATTTCCATCTAGGGCTTTTCCCCCCAACTGAACTGTCCTTGGGGATACTCCCCTTGACTAAACTCTTCCTGAAATCGATCCCCGACTTGAATTGACCTCTTTATGGTGCTTCCTCGTGTAAATATAAGATGTATAAGATAAGAATTAAAAATAATTCATTCTGGAGTAGAAATTACTCCGAGTCTCCGGCGAAGATACTCAAAGGCTTCCCGTGGAAGTGGTTTTTAAAGATGTTTGCGACTTGTTCTTTTGTGCCCACATATTCAACTTTGATGTTCCTCCAACCTGTTCCCGTAGAAAGTGATACTTCATTGGAATGTTCTTCGTCTTAGAGTGCATCAACAGGTTCTTTGGGATACTGATGGCACTTGTATTATAACAATAGATTGGAATGGGCTCATCATACTCAACCTATATATTTGTCAGAGTTTGTTTCATCCATAGAACCTTTGTACAACTTGTTGCTACTACAATATACTTTGCTTCGACTGTAGATAAAGATACTAATGATTGTTTCTTTCTTAGCCATGATACTAAACATCACCCAAGTAGAACGTTGCTCCACTGGTGCTTCTTCGATCATCAATGGAACTTGCCCAATCTGCATCTGTGTAGGCAATAAGTGATAGATCCTTTCCTTTTGGATACCATAATCCAAAATCTTTTGTTCCTTTGAGATATCTGAAAATCCTCTTCACTTCTACGACATGTGATTCCTTTGGTGCTTCTTGAAATCATGCCACCTGCCCAACTTCCTACATTACATCTGGTCTAGATGCTATCACATATAGTAAGCTACCAATCATTGACATGTATTTCCTCTGTTCTATAGACTTTGAATCATCATATTTTCTCAACTTTCAACTGGTTTGCATAGGAGTGGTAACTGGTTTGCAATATTCCATTCCAAACCTCTTTAACATTTCTATGATATACTTAGCTTGAGAAGTACAAATTTCTTGGTTGCTTTGACGTATCTGAAGACCCATAAAGAACGATAGTTCTTCGGGTAATGCCATTTCAAATTCATTCTTCATATCCTTTGCAAATTTATATCTTAACTTGTCATCATTACTTCCAAAATTAATATTATCACCATAAACTTCAATTAATAAAATACTATCTTGAGTTACCTTGATGTAGAGGTTGTTCTCTGCACTTCCTTTTCTGAACCCTTCTTGTTGCACATATTTATCCACTTCCTTATGGTTGTTCCATGTAGACTTCTTCTTCAAGTTATGTTTCTTCTTCGTAAAGTTGTTCCATTGATTCATTTTCTTCTTCCTTTAATTCTTGTCCATCTATTTCATCAATTGTTACATTGATTCTTTCCACAAGTTTGTTCAACTTTAGATTGTAACACTTGTATGCTTTCATTGTACTTGAGTAACCAACAAGTACTCCTTTGTCCACACGAGAATCAAACTTTCCCATTCTTCCATTTTTTATTTTGATGTAGCATTTGCTTCCAAATACTCTAAAGTTCTTCACATTTGGTTGTCTTCCTTTCCATAGCTCGTAGGGAGTTTTGTCATTGTTGTTTCTAAGCATTACCCTATTTTGAATGTGAACTGTTGTATGCACTGCATGTGTCCAAAGAATATCTATCAATTTGGAATCCATTAGCGTTGTTTGAGCCATTTCCTATGTAAATATCATCCATTATGATAATGCTCATTTGTCTCTGAACCACTCTCTGAACCAGTCTATGAATCCATTCTCTCGTCCACTGTCATATATCTATCCAAACCTACTAAGTGTTCTTACGAATCCACCTCTGTCCATACTTTCCAATACTATAGTGCACAACTATCCATAATGCTGACCCATTTATCACTATACTATCATGAAGTATTTACTACTACAATTGATTGTACTTATTCTAACTAACTGCTCTAGATCTGTCTTCTCAAACTCTTCAAGCTGCTTTAAGGATGGTTCTTTGGTCTGTCACAACTATCGCATAGATTCCCCTTGTCTAATATTCATGTTACCTAGGAGTCTCTAAGTCATATGGCTCAAAAAAATTCCTACTCTGATGTGTATTCATCATCATCTTCATTGGTAGATTCATCATCTCTTTGAGCTCTAACTTCTTTCTTTCTGTCTATGGATTCATCTTTCACTACAATTCCTGAAAGTACAATCTCTTGAACTTGTTCCTTATTTACCTATCCTTCTTTTCTTTAAGTTATTTTCCAAACCTTTATGTATCTAACATCTTTCTTTTTCTTTGTAGAATTTTCTTGATCTCGTTTTATTGCCAATCTTGAAATCTCTGGGACCTGGTCTTTGTTCACCCATTCTTCAAGATTTCTTATCCATACTGTCTTATATCTGATATCAATGTTCTCTTTCATGGAAGTATCGATCATGCTTCTACAATCACTATATATGTGTCCATAGTTATGACATTTATAACATTCAATGTTATGTGGGGCCACGTAGGCATTTCTTGCTTGAACATTTCTTTTACAAAATTAGTACAATAAAAACAATGGCCATAAAAGAAATTTGCATACCTGGGAGTGAATGATCTTCTTTGTGGTGTAGTCCTTTTGAATTTCTACCTTGACCGATCATGATCATGATTGAAGCTTCTTTGTGGCTTGAATATGGACGGTCTTCTTGAAGATGTATCTTCAATAGTTTTCTTAGATTCTGATTGACCATGATTCCTTCCTTTGAGTACTTCTACATAAATCTTTCTATTTTCTTCATTCTTCTTTTCTAGAAACCTAGAGTGCTTCTCTTCATTCTCTATAACTGATGTGGATGTTTCTGTCTCTTCAACGTTCTTGTTGAGCTTGATGATTTTACTTCTCAATGTGACAACTTCTTCTTTAATCTTCTCAACCTCTTCTTCTTTCTTCATTATCTGAGACTTCATGACTTCTTCTATTCTTTTCTCTTCTTCAAGATGAGTTTTTAATGTGATTATTTCTTCTTCAATTCCTTTCTCTTCTTGACCAAACTCTGCCTCAAGCTGGTTTAGATCGTTAGTTCTTTCCTTAAGATGATCTGTTAATATATTCTCTCTTATTTCTGCTTCTTCCTTCTGTGCTTCTATGTTGGCTTCCAAATACTGATTTTGATATTCAAGATTTTCTTTAATCCTTCTGGCTTCTTCTAGTTGAGTTCTTAAGTTCTTGATGACCTATTGGGCTTCTTAAAAAATGTGAACACTTTCCTTTTGTTTCATCAATTCTTTCTTGAGTGGCTTGTTTTCTTCTCTTAGTTCATCTAAAACACTAATCATTTTTTCTTTATAATTGTCTTCCTTTTCAATTAGTTTTTCTGTCTCATTTCCTTCATGGAATTCTATTTCAAGATGTCCGTGTTTTTCACAATTAAAGCAAAACAACATACCTCTGGTGATTATGTACTCTTCATCTTCTGAATCTGTTTGACATGGTGAACATAATTCTTCTTGATCTGTATCTGCATCTTCTTTGACATTTTTTGAATTTGCGATGGGTGAAGAATATATGTCATGTAACTTATCCCAAAGTTCTTTGGTTGATGAAAATTTACCAACCTTTTCTCTTACCGGATTAGGTAATCCTTCCTCGATGAAATCCATTTCTATTTTTTTATTCTTCTTCAACTCCTTCTTGGATGCATTCTTTTCCCTTTTTGAACTATCATATCCTGTAACAACTGATAGCCAAATATAATTTCCATGTTCCTGTAAAAATACTTTCATCCTTCTGCTCCAGATTTCATACTTTAAACCATTCTGACCATTAAAAATTAGTACTCCATTCTTAAAATAATCCATGATCTCCTTCCAGTGGTTAAACTGTTTATTTAAGGAACCTGCTCTGATACCAATTTTTGGATTACTGAGAGGGGGGGTGAATCAATAATAGATAAATTCAATCATTTTTAACCACAAAATGGAAGTGTTATATCAATGTAGCATTATCGTCCAATAGTTGTAGAGTAAATAAACAATGAACAAATGAGCAATCATACACATACACAATACACCGATGTTTTTACATGGAAATCCAAAGTGGGAGAAAACCACGTAATGCTTTTTCTTATATATCTTTAAGAATTACATTCATTGGAAGCACCGACTTCCCTTGTTTTCCAGCTGCAACTAGAAGGAGGCTTAAACCCTCTAGTTTCTTAGGCTACAACCTGAGGGAAGCTCCAACTCCCTAATTCTCTGGCTACAACGAGAAGGATGCTACAACCCACTATGTTCTTTGGCTACAATCAGAAGGTGGCTAAAACCACCCGTCCTTGCCATGTCTAACCTCCCTGACATAGAAGTCGAATAATGGAATCACTGTCACACTATCACTATGAGATATACTGCTGTAAACCTTGTTGGGCCTCAAAATAG
>CBVK0102022678.1:0-12764 GCA_900067695.1 Picea abies | reverse complement strand
AAGAAATGTAATGTTTTGATCATTAATAATAATAAATACATTGTTGGCTGCTAGATGGACAAGGAATAGATTTATAGGGGGCTATGGTTCCACAAGAGAGGGAGCTTGAGGGACTAAGTGTTTATTCCTATTTTTTCCTTTTACCCTTTTTTTCTAAGGGATGGGATTGGTTACGTGAACTTCTTGGGGAAGGCCAAGAGGTTCTTGTTTTCCCCACGAGGTTACTTAAACCCACCTATGGTTTGATGGGGGGGTTGGACTAATGACTTGTTCACTTTTTTCTCGTTCCCTCACTCATTATTCCCTCACGCACTCCCATGTACCCCCCTGACTTGTCCATTGATCCATCATTACCTGCGTCTTGGCTTGGAAAAGGAAACAGAGTTGTTGAAGAACTTAGCCACGGGATGGTTGGTTGTAGTGGTCGCTGGTGTGATCCAGCCGTGACCTGGGGCTTGCATGTCTGAAATGCATTGGTTGATGCTCTTTTTTTCTCACAAATGTGAGTCTTGAGAGTTCCAACATTGAGATTCTGGACCACTTGTGCTGGAATCCCTAGAAGGAAGGAGAAGGACTGATTGAGGGACTGTGTGGTAGAGAAGGGTGGAGGTCCATTCTCTCGGGTGGCACAGGCTGGGTAGAAGAGATTTGTGTACTTGGAATGGTGTGGGTGTCAGGAAACATGTGAGATCCTGAGCGCTGACTAGTTTGGGAACCCAATTACACTTTGGAACCATCCTTGTGGATTCATAGCCCTGGCTCAGGGGTGACACTACTGTTGGGATTTAGAGTAGCATTGTCTATGGTTGGGTGAAACATCCTTGGTCTGCATCCATTCGGTGTCGTCTTTCATATAGATAAGTGCTCTCTATCATGATATTACTATCTATGTATGAATGTATTCTGGTGTGTAGTTTAATTCTCATTTACATGTATATGAATTTATTTCTGCTGTGTATATTTAATTATCGTTTAACATAATCATTAGATATTGCATGGTTGTTGGATATTGTTGTGCATGTCGTTAAATCTGTTATCTTATGCATCCTTAAAAAATAAAGAAGGTCAACATGAGAAAGAATTCCCAGGGCGGGCTTACAGGTAGCATACCTGACCTCTGGGTGGTTGAGTATGTTACAATGGTCCTGTTCATCCTTTCTCAAACACCATTTTCTCACGGTGTTCCTGGAACTGTCTTCTCTCTACGAATCCCATGGTATGGACAATAATCAACAAACGCCTTGCTACAATATTCACCTCCATTGTCTAATCTGAGACACTTCAACCTTTTTCCTGTCTCACTCTCAACCAAATCTTTCCATTTCTTAAAAGTATCAAAACCATCATATTTTTGTCAAATGAAATAAACCAAAGTTTTTCTAGTTTCATCATCAATAAAAGTAACATTATAATGATATCCACCAAGAGATGATACCTAAGTTGGTCCCCATACATATGTATGCACAAGCTCTAACTTTTGACTCTTCTTTTCCTTTCCAACCTTGAGAAATATGACTCTCTTCTATTTTCCATAAACACGGTGTTCACAGAAATCTAAAACAACTTGTTTAATATCTGGCAACAAATTCCTTTTGTGAATTATCTACATCTCCTTATCACTGATGTGCCCAAGCCTATGATTCCACAGTGATGAATCCACTCTTGTAGAAGCTAAAGAGATAGAAGATTCAACATTACCAGTACAAAAATACAATGTACTTACCTTCTCTCATTTTTCCATTACCAGTGATCCTTTAGTGACCTTCTACACCTTATTTGTAAATGTAGATATACATCCTTCACTTTCCAAATGTCCTGTTGAAATTATATTTCTTCTCAGATCTAGTATATGTCTCACCTATTTTAGTAACCATTGGTTTCCATTCTTTTTCTTTATTTGTACCTTACCCATTCCAACAATTTGATATGGTTCATCATCACCCAAATAAACCTGTCCAAGATCACATTGAACATAATTTTGAAAATATTTACTATGGGGTGTGGCATGAAATGAAGCCCCTATATATACTACCCAAGAATTAGTAATAGTTTCTAAACAAATAATCAAATAATCTTGTAACACATCACCTGCTACATTTAATTCCTGATTTTTCTCATGATGTCCATGTCTTCGTTTCTTTGGAGCTCTGCAGTGTTTCTTCAAATGTCCTTTCTTCACACAATTCCAACACTTTATCTTTCCTAGTTTGGATTTGGATTTTTCCTTCCTAGATTTCCCACAGTTTCCTAAACCCTTTCCTCTTTCCCTTTGCCTTCTCTTATTCTCAACAATCAATGCATTACCTGATATCTCACATGTACTTTTTCATCGCATTTCCTCGCAAATGATAACAACAACAACAACAACATCAAATTTCAAAGTGTTTGAAGCAGAGACAAAGTTACTTACATCCATGACCAAGTCGTTCCAAGTTTCTAACATTGAGCACAAGATTAGAATATCTCTAACCTCATCATCAAAGTCCACTTTTATAGAACTTAGCTAATTACAAACTATATTGAATTAATTTAAATGATCAACAACAAACCCATCTTCTGACATCTTCATATTAAATAATCACTTCATTAGAACTACCTTGTTGGAAGCAAAGTTTTTTCGATATAGTTTAGCCAACTCATTCATCATATTCTCCATTGTATTTTCTTTCAAAATATTGAAAGCCATTGATGTTTCCAATCATAGCCGTATCATTCCCAGTGCATTTATTTCCATAATCTCCCATTCTTCATCATTCATGCTCACCGAATTTTTTCCTTTTCCTCCCAATGGTTGGTATATTTCATTTTGATATAAATAATATTCCATTTTCATCTTCCATAACTGATAGTTTTGGCCATTAAATTTCTCGACCTTAAACTTTCCATCTTCTGCCATTGCTTCCACTCAAACCAGGAGCCCTCTTTTCCTGTGAGTTACCTTTTGCTCTTATACCAATTGTTAGAAAAACAGGATCATGAAGAGATAAAAAAAATGTGGAAATAAAAATAGAAGATACACAATACAATAGAGACACATATATACATGGTTCACTCAGTGTGGGGTACATCCACCAGAGAAATTTCCAGGTCCTTTTTTTATTATCCAACAAATGAAGGGATACAACCTACAACATACCCACTATAACTCCCTCTTCTTTCTCTCACAATATCCTCTCTTAGAATACAATATACAATCGTCACCCAACTGTAATACAATTCCCTCATACATAAAATATGGTTTCCTTCTAGAGAAAAAATACCTAACATAACTTCTACCATCAGATCTATGAGCTTATAATGAACATTCCATATTGAATACAAAATTACAATATTTTTCATGGTGATTTTTCCAAAAATTTCACTTTGGGGGCATTACCCCCGAATCCCCCACCAGGGGGGGCTCCAAAATTTCATTCCCCTCCCTAGACCCCTTTGGCGAGAGAAGTAGGGGGGAAATCCCCCCAACACCTCCCAGTCATGTAATGAGGTCCAAATGCAGCTGAAACAAGACCTATAAATCAAGAGGATAATTAGGATCCACAACCAACATGAACGGGTCAAATGTTCTTTTTTCTAGGATGGTACGAAACAAGATGTCCACACCTTTATGGTTGAATGTGATATCTGTCAATGCAACAAGGGAGAAAAATTCAAAGATCCAGGTAGAATCCAACCGCTTTTGATTCCCACTTCTATTTGGAGGGATCTTTCTAAGGATTTCACTATTGGCTTACCTAAATTAGGAAATAAGTCAATCATCATGGTGGTATTTGATTGCCTTTCCAAATATGCTCATTTGTGTGCTCTTGAAAACCCATTCACAACATCCATAGTGGATCAAATTTTCAAGGATAATATATCAAACTTCATGGCATGCCTCATTCTATTGTCTCTGACCGAGATCCAACTTTGACCAACAATTTTTGGCAAGAATTTTTCAGGCTCCAAGGAAACCACTTGCATCTTAGCAATGCTTATCATACCCAGACTGATGGCCAAATTGAAGTTGTCAAAAAATGTTTGGAAACATATTTGTAGTGTTTTTCCTCTAAGAGACAAAATCAGTGGGCTTAGTGGTTACCCATAGATTAATGGTGGTACAATACATATTACCATACAACTACTTGCATGATGCCTTTTGAAGTAGTCTATGGACAAAAGACATATTCATTTCTCTCATACATGATAGGTGGCTCAAAGCTTCAACATGTTGACAAAATTATTATAGTCCATGAGGCCATTCTCCATACCCTAAAAGAAAATTTGGTCATGGCTATGAATCACATGAAGCAATGGGTAGATTAGGGTCATTCCGAACATTAGTTTGCTAAAGGGGACCAAATGTTTCTTCATATGCAACCTTATAAACACAATTCATTCAAAGTTGAACATCATTAGAAACTTTCTCCCAAATTTTATGGTCCTGATACAATTCTCAAGTGAGTGGGGCCCATTTCCTACTAGTTAGCTCTACCCAGTCATTCTAAGATTAGGGATGATTTTAAGGATGAAAATTTATTTTAAAATCTAGAAACCTTGGTGAATCTTATTGATCCTTCATATGCCAACTATAAATGTTTGGCGATATTTTTATAAAAATATTCAACTTTATAATGATTTTATATAGTTTGTATAAAAGTTTGGCGATTTTTAAGGTAAAATAATTTTATCCTATAGAATTTGGGCGAATTATTTTTATAATAGCGAATATTTTTTTGGAAAAAACCATGGAAAACTAGCCTATGAGCGAAACTTAGCCCCTAAAATCATAAGACTAAGATCTATTATGTTTTTCCTATATCATGCTTAAATAAAGTGATTGGAACTAAGTGCCAAACGTAAACCAATCTCCCTACATTGGATGAAGAAGGTTTCATTTGGTTGTAACCCCAAACAATGTTGGACCAGTAAGAGCATCATCTCTGTCAACACACCATCAAGGAAGTGTTAGTTCAATGGAAAGATACAACTCTAGAAGATGCCACCTGGGAGCCGACCACCATTTTGCACCAATTTCCTCATCTCAAGCCTTGAGGACAAGGTTGTTCTTCAATGGGGATGGCATGTTAGGGACCTAACCTCCCTAACCCCTTATGTAGGTAGAATAATAAATTTTCCATGTAATAAAGGTTGACATTAGTTAATAAGGACTATTTAATAAATGTGAACAAGTCAATGTAAGAATGCCTAATAAAATATTTCTCTTCTAGAAAGATCTTCGTCTAGAATGTTATTTAGAAGATAGAATTAGTATAAATAAGAGTAGGAGGCATGATAAAGCCTTGTCTTGAGAATTATTGTAATAGAGTGTTTCTCAGGTGGAGGTTTCCTCCTCGAAGAGGCAAGTGAACATTGATCCCTATCAATAAAGGTATTTTTTTGGTGTGGTTCTCTCCATTTTATTGTTCAACTAGTATTTTCTGCAATATTTCCATTTTATTCTTAATATAATAGATCTAGTACCTAACACATTCCCAAAGGATATCATTTCATTCATGATATAGAACATGGAACTGAAGGATTTCATCACTACCCAACTTATACAATTGTCCTGAAATTAACTGATATTATACAAATCAAACCCATTAGGTGGCATTTTTTAGTTGAGGAGTACTCAAGAGTTGATCCTATAGTAAAAAATGAAGCAATCTTTTGTAAATGGTTAGGGATAGATTCAGTCTAAAATATATTAGCATCTGAGAGTTAATGATCTATTGCACCACTCAATTCACCTTACCCAATCTATGACAAGTGGTCAAGACCCACGTGATATCTCTCTAGCTTGATAATAACCTTTAAATAAAATTCCTAAAATAAAAATAACCACCTACAAATCCATCCTTCTAAGACAATTTTATTCACCAAGCACATTAAATTTGAATGGTCCATGTAGAACTTAAAATTTTCTCCCAACAAATAGTGGCATAACTTTTGTAAAGCATACACCATGGTGACTCCTTTCTATAATATGGTGGTATAGTTGTGCTCGACTTGAGATAGCTTCTTACTTGTAAAATACACAGGGTCATCAAATCCCCTTCCTCTATTTTCTCAAACATTGTGCCACAAGGAAATAATGGATGCATCTACATCTACATGAAATTCAACATTCAATTAGGGAACACTAATATAGAATCACTTACCCAATTTTATTTCAACAAATTAAAGGTAGCATCACACTCAGGGGTCGAACAGAAGGTTTCTGATTTCTTGAGAAAATTCTTCATTACTTCTTTGATAAAGGCATGCTTGTGAATGAACCTCTGATAATAACCAATGCAGCCCAAAGTGGAGTGCAAGGTCTTGACACTAATTGGGAAAGTCAAATTCATAATTACATCAATCTTAGGTAGGTCCACCAAAATGACTTCCTTGCAAACAAATTTCCCTAATAGTGTACCAAAGGGTGTGCAGAAAACACACTTCTTTAGAGTAAGTGAGTTATATAACTATATGCAACCATCAAACATCAATCATAGACTTGCTATATTGTTAGGGTCCTACCTTAACCTCCCTACTTTAGGGTACTTAGGAGTTAGTCAATTAATGTATGTGGTCATCTTATTTGAATAAGGCCCATGAGATAGTTAGTGGATAGTTATTTAATGTAAAAGGATCATCTTTATCGAATAAGGCCCACTAGGTAGTTGGTGCTCATCATTGATGGGACCAAAAGTAGTTAGGATTTTTCTATTGAGAGTATTTTATTAGAGGTAGGAGGCTATGGAATGTTTTTTTCAAGTATTGTTGTAATTGAAGCTCAACTTAGCAAGAGGTTTCCCTACCTTAAGAGGAAAGTGAACATTGCTTTCTTTCTCTCATAATCATTAATACAGGGGTATATTTTGCATATTTTATCTCATTTTTCTCTTGTATATGGTTTTATGCATTTATATTCTTTGAATACCTTATTTGTGATTTAATTCTAAGGGTTAAGGATCCATACAAGTGGTATCAAATCTATTTCCTGAGAAAGTATGCATCGGATTTTAGAATATTTTTTTTAAGCTAGAGATGTGTTCTGACATCTTTAAATAATACAAAGACCTATCATGAAATAGGTAAATTTATAGTTAGGAAAGAATATATGTAGAAAATACAAGTGGTGTCACCTGATTGGACACCCTTGTAACCTATTTTGGTACCCCTTTGAGTAGTACCACGTCAGAGAGCACCTATATATGAAATTATCTTCTATGTACCCTTGTGTATATAGGAAGCCCCCTAGACACACCTAAAACCATCCCTACATAAACTTGTTTCCATCATGTTGCTATAGTATATAGAGAACAACACTCGAAGAGATCACTCTCGTATACAAAGGGATTGGGTAGTATAGCTAAGGGTGTGGTCTATCCTCCTTAGTTGGTGTCATGAAATATTTGATTGAGTACTATTATTGGAAACCCTTTAGTATATCATAGTGGGAAACTGGTGTTGCAACTCGTTAGTGAACAAAACTTGTTTGATAACCGTTAGTGCAATTGTAATCTCAGGATTGTTTCTAGTATAGGAGAAAGTAGTGCAAAAAATCTCTGAATCACAATCCAAACTTGATTCTAACTCTTTGACTCCTCATGTAGGTACCAATACCTAGGGATTGGCCCTAAGGTATGCAAGAATTTATGCACCCAATATGTAGTTTGAAGTCCTTCCCTTCCCCATTTCTGTAAACAAATTTCAATGTGAATGGAAGGGTATATCTTACCTTTGTACTACTCCACAAATTTCATTGCTTCCCCATTAGTTAAGAATATATCTTGTCATCCAAATTTAGGAGAGGGAAAATACCTATGCATCATAGAAGATTGAGAAACAACATAGATTCTGAGATTCTCCTTATGCATATCCCTCTAGCTAGTAGGAGTATATCTCAAGACTACATCTAAAGAAATTACCCATTGTTCCTCCACAACTCTATATTTCATAGAATCTAGGAAACCCCCACATTACACATCCCAACATACATATGAGGGTATTATAACTTAGATCCAATCCAATGAATAGACTTTACTGAAGGACACCTTCTAATAGATAGTTCATGGTTGTGGTCATACCAATTGTACATCACTTCTTTAGAGTCGTGATAAAAAGAATGAATACTCCACCAACTAAATGATCCATATGTAGTGGGGTTGATATAATCATCACACCTTCCTACTGTAAAATTTTAGATATGATCCAACATTGTGTCCTAAAAAGTATCCTTAGTAGGTTTAACATATTATGACCCTTGATAAGGATAGAAAGGTTTCAGTACTATGGTACTGTCTACCTCAAATGTCACAGTTTCTCTTTTCAAATCAATATTAGCATTGTTATCAAAATATCAACCTATCCCCAACAAATTAGGATAGTGATATTTCTAATCCATAATATCAATAACCTCAAAGTCTGCAATTGTCTTTACTCATGCCAAGTCTACCTCCATGTTCTTCAATCACCCATTAAAAAAGATGTGGTATTGGTTCACTAGACACAACTAGATTGGATATTTAACCAACTTGGGTTTCCCATCATCTCCCAAGACTTATTAAGAAGAATATTAACATCAAACCTGAGATATAGAATCACATCCTTAATATCATAACCATCCACTTGAGAATCAAAATGGAATTATCTCCCTATTCTAGTATTTCTCATTTTAATCATATATGAGTGTATCTCAAGTAGATTAGTAGCAATAGAATCATAATACTCATCTTCACCTCATTCCAATTGGTTGAGAGTGATGTACAGCTTCCTCAACAAGTGGTCATCATTAATAATATTAGTGAATAAAAAAAACCATTCCCCTACTTGTTCAATGGAGCTATCTTAACCTCCTACAAATGGGGTGCTTCCATAGCCTTTTCCTCATTCTACTAAACCCGAAATATGGACTACAAGATTTGGTGAAATTATTGTATTGTCAGGTGCAGATATATTCTTGAACATCTAAATGGCATAGTGTAACAAATCTTTCTATTGCACAACATCAAACTTATGGGACCCTGGGAAAGCCTTTTAAATATTCCTTGGAACTACATTGTTGGTTTCCAAACCAATCCAAATATATCCTCTAGTCACCACACTAATGGTGGGCCTCATACCTTTTCCATTTGGCCTAGGTTCATAAGTCACTAATTTTTCTATCATTTGTCTTGTGTGAGCTTCCCACTTTTCCAATCCTATGATTAGGGAAATCCTTGGTAGAATGGCTAGTGGTCCAATAATTGTTACACCACGGCCACTAAGGAAGTGAGCATTTGCGAGTAGTATGGCCCATCTCATCACAGTTATATCACATGATAGGCTCAATCCTTCCACCAACTTTTCCTCATCAATGTACTCCTCCTTGACCTTTGCTTCCACCACCTTGTGGCTGTGAGTTATCTACCACTCTAAACAAAGTCTTGTCCATCTTTTTCTACTAGATTCTACAAATCCATACAATTATATGTATTGTGTATTTATTTTTCATGCTAGTACCATAAATCTCATAATGAACATTATTATCAAATGAGGAGCACTTCTACAAGATGGGACAATGCTACAAAGGTTGGCCATGTCCTCTACAAATCTCACAATACTTTCCTATATGTGTATTTTTGCATGGTCCTACAAAATATACTTTTAGGAAAGGACCAACTATATATCCCTATGCATATCTCCCTTGAATCCGAGGGAATTCATTAGCATGATTATCTTTCACTTTATATAAGGTACACCATACTTTCTCTCTTCTAATATTAACTTTAATGAGCTCTTATATATTTTCACTGAGTATTGTAATATGTGTGAGAAAATAAGATGTCTCAAGAACTACTCCAATGGCCACAACCTGAGTATTTATAAGATACCCTAACCATTAATTATATCCTCATCAC
Organism: Picea abies; assembly: GCA_900067695.1. Classification (NCBI taxonomy): domain Eukaryota; kingdom Viridiplantae; phylum Streptophyta; class Pinopsida; order Pinales; family Pinaceae; genus Picea; species Picea abies. Next base: position 2,895 of record CBVK0102022678.1, on the reverse strand, counting down.
ATACCCCAGCACTTCTTTGGGAATTACAATCCTTTGTTGCATCAAAGGAATTTTGGTCAAAGGGAGAAACCAATCGATGAACCACTACTTGTGTTGCATATCATGGATCCAATAATTCAACTTACTCATCGAATCCTATAATCTCTAAGCATATTCCCATGTCATTTCTCCTACCACTTGTATAATATATTTCATCTCAAAAATGTTCCGCTACTTGAATTTAGGCTACTAAAACTTAGTTACAAACTATCGTTTTACTTCATTCGGGGTTGGAACCACTCCACCTTGTGGACAATGTATGAACTTCATATACCATTCTAAATCCATACCTTGTAGAGTTTTATGAAACTCTACCACATTAGCTACTAGGGTAGTTCCCTTAGAATTCGATATGGCTTCGTAAAGAAATATGTGTTGGTTTGCATCTTCTTCATCTTTTCTTGAAAACTCAAGAAACCTTGTAGGAGAGCATCCTTGTGTTCAGGCCATGTTAATAGAAGAGACTCCAACCAAAATGAATCCTCTAGGTCCCAATTATGTTGTTGTTTTTAAACACACATGCATAGACAAGAATACACATTAGAATGAGAAGGAGTGGGATTCATCCATTCATTATGTGACGCATTGTGTCATTACATAATAGGTGGAGAGGAGTACGTTACATAATTCCCAAATAACTAAGTACAACAATTAATAAGTTAAATTCATTATTATTATATCACTTTATTAATGAGACTTTATTATACATCTAAATTTTAATTCACCTAAGCTCTATATATGTCCAGTATCTCTAACACCCTCACATAATGGTCAGTTTACATACTTGTTCAAATTTATACAATGACAAACGATTTGGACAATAAATATGTTTGTAGTCTACAAGATAAGATATTTAAAATAATGAATGGAAGTGAATTGCATCCAACAAGGTTGATTAAGTACAATTTAATTCACCATCCTTGTGTCTAGCCATTGACTCATTAGCCGGAAGATAAATAATGTTGGCTAAACAATCATCCTTTACACCATTAACATAGAACTTGGCATGTTCATTGAAATCGCCTCCTCAACATCTTAGCAGTCCAACATATCAAAAAAAATCATTTACTTCTATGTGGAAGCACCATCTCATTTTACCACTTCATCTTCATCTTCATTGAGGGTTTTCTTCTTCACCACTTCATCTCATCCCTCCCTAAGGGTTTTCTTCTTATAAATTACAATATATAATGCATAATATACATGTTTCTTTCCTTCTCTTCTTTGTCAATTTCTACCTTTTTAAAAAACAACAACATCTAGGGATTTGTTTCTTCAGCTCTATCTCACCTGACACCTCTTTGGCCTAGGCATTATGGTTGACTTTTTGATGAAATTAAAACCACCTTTATATTGAACCAATCTTGCAATCTCAACTTTTATCAACCATAATAAACCTTGTTCTTCCACACCCATAGAAACCATCTTTTTTGTATTCTTATGATCAATAAAAAACATAGTATCATTGAAATTTATGGCTAGCTATGGGTTATGATTCATCATACTACTTATTGAAAGTAGATTTGTATCCAAACAAGGAACATAATAGACATCATGACCTTCTTACCTCTTGGTTAAAGTAGGAAATTTACCTTTCCTCTAATATTGTATTCTTCTCCACCACTCAACACAACAAATTCATATGTAAATTTAACCTCTACAAAATTTTCATACCGATCAATATGGTTAGTAAAATTTCTAGATTCCCCTAACTCAACATATCGATCATTCTTACCACTCTTTGAATCCTTTTTTTATATCCATGAACACATAGAACTCCTAATCATCCTTGTGTTTAGCAACATTAGCATGTTTCTATCCAGATTGATCATCAGAAGAATTATCTTAGCTATGCTTTTCATCACATAATTGCCTCTTGCAAATACTTCTTGTATGCGCTAATTTTCCACAATAAAAACACTTAATTATTTTTCTGTAAATTTGACCTAAATAAAAGGATTATCTACATCATTTTATACCTCTATTTGCTACCTTTTCTCTTAAACTATTTTTTAATTGTTGACTATACCTTGCAGTGGACAACAAAAGAATCTATTTGTAATAATATCTTATTTTGGTGGCTCCCTAATTTGGACCATGATCGGTGGTTGTATTTTTATTCTAGACTGTCTTCTCTACTATGAGGTATCAACTTGCCCCTATTTTCAACTATTTATCTTTCACATGGATAAGTACAAGAAATGTTGGCAATGTATCTCTAAAAATGTATCTCCTTGTTCTCTCTCATACAAATGGTCTTTTAAACTCCTTCCTTCCAAATTCATATCTCCTCAACTTGGATACATCTGGACCTTTTTATCTTAACCTTAATATGTGTGATTGTATCCCTTGGTGCATTTTCTTATCATAGCAGTACCTCAAATCCTTCATCCTCGTCCTCAGCTTCTCTTCACAATGGCTAGGATATCATGTTGTTTTTACATACACATGAATGGATAGGACTACAGATTAAAATTAGAAGGAGTGGATTCATTCATTCATTAGATGATGCAATGTCTCATTACATAGTAAGAGTAAAGGAGTACATTAAATAACTCTAAAATTCCTAACTATGCTAATTAATGCATTAAATGCCTCATTATTATTTCCCTTTATTAATGAGACTTTATTATATTTATAAATTATAATTCATATAAGTTACAAATATGACCATTATCTCTAGTGTGTATTGCTAAGTTATGATTATGAGAATGGGATGCCCTACCACTCCCATGATTAACTATTGATTGTGTTCTATTAATGCCACTATTTTTGTTAGGTAGCTAGAGAGGTAGTGTGGGGAAGGTAGAGGGCCCATAATGATAATAGTGGAGGTCATTCAATGTAAGGTGGACT
>CBVK0102022662.1:0-22305 GCA_900067695.1 Picea abies | reverse complement strand
AGAAAGAATAACGGAGTTACTACGCAAATATAGTGACATGTTTCCAATGAACTTTACAAAGATGGAAGGCATACCAAGAGAGATAGGTGAGATGATCATACCCCCCAAAACTGAGGTTAAACCTATCAGGCAAAGACCTTACAGATTGAATCCAGTGTATAAGCATAAAGTAAAAACAAAAAGTGATTAAATGTTGGAAGCTAGTATTATAGAACCAGTAGAGGAATTTGAATGGATTAGTCCTATGGTAGTCCAAGAAAAGAAGCAAGGAGGGATAAGGATTTGTGTATATCTTAGGAAACTTAATGATGCTTTCTTACATGACCCTTTCCCTACCCCTTTTCTTACATGACCCTTTCCCTACCCCTTTTACAGATGAGGTCTTAGAGAGTGTGGGAGGCCAGGAAGCGTATTCATTCACAAATGGATTATCAGGTTACCATCATATTAAAGTAGCTCCAGAGGACAAGTATAAGACTACTTTTTCTATAGAATGGGGATTCTACCAATATACAGTCATGCCATTTGGGTTGAAGAATGCACCAACCATTTTTTTTTAGAGTAGTCTTAGCTTCTTTTAAGGAATTCATACATCAATTTCTAGAAGTATATCTGGATGATTGGACTGTATATAGTCTGTTAAAAGACCATGTATAAGTGTTAAGACTAATGTTGGAAAGATGCAAGCAATGTCAGATATCATAAACATCAAGAAATGCATTTTTGGTACATCTTTTGGAATATTGTTGGGACATATAGTGTGTAAACAAGGTTTACTAGTGGATCCTGCTAAGATTGCATTCACTGTGAGTTTAGAACCACCAAAGTCAGTACGTCAGTTAAGAGAAACACTGGGACATACAGGCTATTACAAGAAATTTATAAAGGGGTATGCACATGTTACTGAACCAATGGAAAAACTATTAAAGAAGGACACTATATTTAAGTGAAATGAGGAATGTTAGCAAGGATTGGACACTTTAAAAGAAAACATGGAAACAACACCTATACTAGTATTTTCTGATTGGGAAAAAACATTTCATGTGCATGTAGATGCATCATCCATAACACTTGGAGCAATTATGGCGCAGCCAAGAGCAGGGGACTTAGACCATCCTATAGCCTTTGCAAGCAGAAAGTTGTCAGAATCAGAGAAAAATTACAGCTTGACATAAAGTGAAGGCCTAGCCATGGTATATGCACTTCAGAAATTCAGGCACTATTTACTGGGTAAACACTTTAAAATGTTCACAAATCATTTTGACCTCAAGTATCTAGGCAAAAAGCCAGTGATGGGGGGTAGAATATGCATATGGCTATTATTATTCCAATAATTTGATTTCGAAGTGATATTCAAACTAGGGAAGCTAAATGCGGGACCAGATCACATGTCAAGGGTAACTAATGGAGAAGAACCTACTAACTTGGAAGACATCTTCCCTGATGCACAATTATTTTCAGTACAGGTAGTTGATGAATACTTCATTGATATTATTGAATACTTAAGTACAGGGGTTGCGCCACAAGGCTTTATCACTATGCAAAATAAAAATCTAGTAGTTAGAGTTGTAGACTATCAACTCATTAAAGGACATTTATACAAGATGGTCATAGATAGAATTTTGAGAAGGTGTGTATTGGAACATGAACGACCCATAATTTTAGTAGAATCTCATGAAGGTATAGCTGGAGAACACTATGCAGGAAAAGTTATCGCACATAAATTATTGCATACAATATTATGGTGGCTAACAGTCCATAAAGATGCCAAGGAATATTGCCAGAAATGTGATGTTTGTTAGAGGGTTGGAAAACCCAACATAAGGGATGAGATGCCTCTAAGACCACAAGTGACTCTGCAGGTATTTGACAAATGGGCAATAGACTTTGTGGGACCTATTAACCCACCAACAAAAGGTCAGGAGCTAGGTATATCATTATTGCGACTGAATACTTAACAAGATGGGAAAAAGCAACACCAATCAAAGACTGTAGCACAGAGACAACAACACACTTCTTGTTTGAGCAAGTGATCACCAGATTTGGATGTCTTAGGATTCTGATGAGTGACCAAGGCACTCATTTGATCAATAATACCATCAGGGATATGACTAAGGAGTTTTAAGTCCATCATGAGAAGAGTACACCATATCACCCTCGTGAAAATGGAACAGTAGAAGCTTTTAATAAGATCTTGGAAAAGGATTTGACTAAAATCTACATTGTCAATGGGGATGATTGGGACTTGAAGATACCAGCAGTACTATGGGCATATAGGACCACATGTAAGAATTTGACCGGACAGACACCATTTAGATTGGTGTATGGACAGGAAGCAGTAGTACCATTAGAATTTATGGTTCCCAGTCTGTGTGTAGCAACAATTACCAACATGATAGAAAGAGGCGTAGTACAAGAGAGGTTAAGTCAACTAATGGAAATGGAAGAGAACGAGATTATGGCAGGATTTCACCAAGAAGTACAGAAATCAAGAGACAAAGCCTGGCATGAAAGACACATTAAAAAGAAGAGTGTTAAGGAGGGAGACCTAGTTCTACTCTATGACAACAAATATTTCCAACACCCTAGTAAGTTTAGAATGCATTGGCTAGGGCCATATGAAGTAAAGTCTGTCACAGACGGGGGATCTATACAACTAAAGCACTTGGGAGGAACATAACTGAAAGGAATGATCAATCGTAGTTGACTAAAACTATACATGGACAGTCGACCTAATAGCCCTTAAGAGTTACAACATAGTGAGGAAGGCATGTATATAGTGTACTATAGTAGAGATTAAGACAAAAAAATGATAAAAATAAATAAAAAGGAGAAAAAGAAGAAAAAAAAAATAGAAAAAGGAAGAAAAACACAAAAAGATGCAGAAGTTGACTGAACCATAAGAAAGTGCGAAAAAATGTGCGCACAGCAATTACCGCGATAAACATCAGAAGACAACGCACATGAAAAATTACACTCAACAAAAATGCACGTAAAAAGTGAAAAACAGAGACAATTGGGTCTATAAAAGGCAAAAAGCACGTGTTTATTCAACACTTAGTGATTTTTAAGCACAAAGCGAGATACAAAGACCGTGCCCTGGCTAGAATTTTACGAAGAAGCAAGAAAGTGTGTGAATTCGAGAGAAGATGACCCCACCAAAATTCGACGCGCTAGGCCAGTATGCCTGGGTTACTCAACAAGGCAAAAGGCATAAGGAAAGAATGACACAACCCGAGAACATGGTCGAGCTAGAATATGTCACCAACTCAGACATAGAATCAATCATCCCAACACAGATTTAAGAGGAAACATCAACAACACAACAAGGGTAAATAGCATAGAGCTTTGGGGCCCAGAATGGTATTCTGAACCCTAACCCTGAGATGCCTGCGAAGTTGGACAAAACAATGGGACTACGACAGACCCATGAAAGCGAGGAAGTGTTGGTTGAGGATATCACCAACTGGTCGAAGTCTGAAAGGGAAGAAGAGGACGCAAACACAATAGAGGCAGGTCCATCTTCTGTAGGATAGAAAAGAAAGGCATGGGACGCCATGGAAATTACACTCCTATATCTTCTAGATGCAACAATCATTGTGGATGATATGCTGGGAAAAGTACCCAAACTCAGATACTCCGACCACGATGTGCGCGATGCAACCAAATTCCTACATTTCACCGAAGAGTTGTATTTATCAAACACAGGGGAAATTGGACCCCTAGGTAAACCCATAATGGATCTCGTGCAATGGATAGTGGGGTTGTATAACTCTGGCATCATGAACATGTTTAACATACCGCACTTCGGGCGCGGTAAAAACTTCGGGTTATGCGTCAAACAACTAGTCGTCCACATACACGGAGGCATCCTGTGGATGGATAGGCCAGTACAGATAGATGTGGAACTAATTGTTGAGATCATAAGACTACCTACAGTTGGTACGTGGCTAGAGGAATACTTGGATAACAAGGTGTGCAAGGAGGAAATTGCAGAGCTAGTCAAAGCACAGTTTGACACCAGTCATGGTAATAGGGGTATTGTGATCAACTATATCAACGACAATGTGACAAGGTTCGCCAACAAGCTCATGGATTGCAAGCTACTCAGGAAATGTTGGAAATAAGAAGCGTCAGTAAGAGTTATTGCAGTAGTCACACAGTGCACGAAAGGACTAATGTTCAGTTGGGCACCATACCTGCTCAACCAATTTCTGGTAGATTTTCGAGATGCATAGGATAATGGAACTGAGTTCCATTACTCTTGGTTGATCATTCTTATAGAGTTGGAAAGATGGCAGGAGACAAAATTCTTAGTGTTGTTGCATAGAAAGGGGAAATGTTGTACGGCCAAATATGAGTCCCTCTAGCAGGCCAAGGATAACAAAACTCAATAAGAAAAAAACATTGTTTTTGCAATGTTGTTGGATGAGATACAACAACGCACAACTAATGTGTGGCGCATATCAATGGAGGTAGTCCAAGAGACAGAAGGGATAACCAAGTTCAAGGCATCCAGGCACCACATGTGGATCTAGGCCGCAACGGATCCAAAGAAGGCATGCCTACAAATGCAAAATTGCGTCACCAAGGAAGGAGTGGACTGGATAGTCAAAGATTGTCCTGCATTGTGGCAGTTGCCAGCAAAAAAACCAGCAACACGACCAGTCGCAGCGCAATCCTCCATGCCTAAGGACAAGGCTGAAGTAGGTTCTTCAGCAAGAACAAAGAGCCCAACTTGCCAGCAAAAAAACCAGCAACACGACCAGTCGCAGCGCAATCCTCCATGCCTAAGGACAAGGCTGAAGTAGGTTCTTCAGCAAGAACAAAGAGCCCAACTGATAATACTAGAACTGCTACAGCGCAAAATCAACCAACCGGAACCAACGTAGTACCAAAATGACCAAGGAAAACATCAACAATATAAAGGACAGGAAACCATCCATAGACCGGAAAGGGGCATACTTAACAGGTTGGAAAAGAGAGTGTTCAAGGTACCATAAGTGGGGTGCATCCCTCATAGACAATAAGGAAGCCAGCACAGAAAAAAGAGGCGCACAAGAAGAGAAAGCACATCACGGAAGACCCAGTCATCACCCTAACAAAGGATGATGTAGATCTAGTCGCAGACAAGGTCCAAGATAGGGGGGAGGAAGTGGTCTGCATTGTAGAGGCGCAACGACAAGAGATCATAGCCAAGCTCATAGAAGTCCATGAGAATATACAACAACTACAGAGCCAAGTACGACCACAGGCCACAACGCAGTAATGGGAAAGGCCATGACAACCTCCTGCTCAGAAAGAAGGAGAGGAGACAGTGTAGTTGGTAGTCCAAGGCAGGAGACATTTACAGTCACGCGCAAAATGATCAGATTGGATCGGGAGACAACACAGAAACCCTTGGGGGACATGGAGAAATTTCAATTTGTCATGGCACAAATACCCACCAAGGCACTATACGGACTCCAAGATAGTGTAATGCAAGCATGAAGACAGGAGGCGACTAAGCGAGTTTCGAGATCGTAGCAGCCGAAGTTCAACCGAAGAAGGAATAATTCTAAAAATGGCAGCTAGAAGGTTGATGCACCAAGGTAAACAACACGAAAAACATGCAGTAGCCACAAGTCATCGCAGGAAACCACAGAGGTAGAATAAGCGTCTACACAGATAGAGGGAGTCATCAATGTCAACGCAATTCCCTCACCATAGATCAAACCACTGAGCACCACATTGGTAGAGGAAGAAGGTCAAGCCCCGGCAATGGTCGGGATGGACATTGATTCACACGACAGTGTGTGGGGCCATGACCTATTAGCAACAGGCAACCCACAGCAACCTTCCATGGCCGAAGCAACCCACAAAACAAATGGAGTTGATAATGAAGGGATAGAATCTAATGGGCCAAGGCCACAACCTATAGTGGGGTCTGTGCAACAAGAGGAAGTACAACTCGAAGATATCATGGGGCAAACAGAATCAGGCTGGGAAAAAGGAGAACTAGAGGCTGGGACATCTAGCATGCCAGCATAGAGAAAAGGGAAACAACCCATTGTGAGGTCACTACACAAGCAGCCTAATGCTTCGATCATTTTGCCACACATTCCATATGGGGTGCAGGCCACACCAATTTTACTAGGTTGCATCGAAAGGTTACGGTACGCAAACCACGATGTGTCTGACACCAGCAAATTCCCAGAATTTTCACAATAGGTGTATATGAAGAGCCTCATCATAGGGTCGTTAGGAGATCCATTGCAGCAACCAAAGCAATGGGTGGTAGGCTTAGTAAACACAAGAATTCTTAATTTTTTGGATATTCCCCACTTCGGTAAGGGGAAAGATGTGAACAACTACGTCAAGCAGTTATTGGCGATCCTCCATGGAGGATTTTTGTGGTTGGACGAACCAGTCTCAATCGATGTTGAAATAATTTCATTCATCACAGGACTGCCATCAAATGGCGAGAAGCCTGCGCAGTACATGGATGATAAAACCAAGGAAAAGGCCCTCATAGAAGAATGAAGAAAACTTATGGGACAAAAAGGGGCTCGCATGGCATTATCATAAAAAGGATCGATGACGCAGCCACCCAGATGGAAACGAAATTGATGGCATCAAACTCTTTTGAAAATGTCGCAAGGAGGAGGTCCTCGCAGGAGTTGTCTCAGCAGCATCATGGTGCGCAAATGGCACCATGCTCAACTGGGCCCCATACTTACTAAATTTATTCCTAGATGACTACAAGGATGCGCAAGACTTGGGAACTGAGCTCCACTACTCTTGGTTCATTATATTGATAGTGCTAATTGGATGGAAGGAGCCTACCTACTCATATTTTTGCGACAGAGTAGCACGATTTTGCGCAACACGTTACATGTCGTCAGGAATCACTTTTGATTCCAAGTAGAGAAGTGGTAATGCCAGCACTTTTACTCGGTATCTCAATGAAATGTAAGGGAATGTAGCCAACACAAGGAGAATAACTCATGAAGTGGTCATGCAGTACCATGGGATAACCAACTTTAAGGATATGCAACACAATATGTGGATCCAAGCACACAGGGATCTAGATAAAGAAAGGCTACAACTTCGATTATGCATCAACACAGAGGAAGTTGAATGGGAAATGAAAGACTGGCAGGATGACTGGAAGATCCCAATCATCACCAAGGACATGCCAAAAGGGAAAGAAGTGGAAGCAGGGTCATCCAAGACATCTGCAGGGGAATCTTTGCGATCAAGAAACCAACACAGCAGTTGAAGCCCAATCAAAAGATAGTGTAACAAAAGAAGGACAGCGTCCCAAAGAAGGACGGGCAGATAGGAAAAAATGACAATGCCCCAGCACAGGAAGAACAACGAAAGGGGAACACAATGACACATGAAACCCCGTCGGCAACTACTCTACAAGAGATAGGGCCAACCAAACGACCAATCATACATGCATGTGGATCATGCAAGAAGGCCAAGGCCCACAAACATATCCTGTAATACACAATCACTGAGGATGATGTTGATCTAGTCGCAGAGAGGGTGCAGGACTACACAAAGAAAGAGTATGATGAGGCCGAGAATCAAAGAGGAAGGATAAGGAATGATTTGTTCAACATTAAGCAGGCCCTGGAATGGATAAAAGCAACCCAAATACAAGAGAGGGAAGCATAACCGATCCCCCAACCGACAAAAGAAAGGGGCAGAACTGCACAGAATGAAGAAGACACAATCCAACTCGTAGCGGAAGCAAGTCCTAGCTTCCAGATAACAACAGATATGTTGCAGGTTGACGAGGCAATAGAACAAATGCCACTTAAATACATGGTGTAGGTATAGATGGTATTGGCTAAAATACCGATAAAGGCATTATGCAATCTACAAGTCAGTGTCACACAAGAAGTCCAATCACGAGCCAGAGCAGATACGACAGTATTGCAAGTAACCAGAGATGGCAAGGATGCACTGGAAATTGTGATAGAACGTGTCCAGCTGGAGACACGGGAGGAGAAGAAATGCACAGATAAATTGGAGCAGAAGATGAAGGAAGTCTTCACAAAAATTCCAAACAATGTGCAGGTGGTCGTGAGAAGTGTTGAAGAACATATTCAAATCATCGTGCAAACGCTTGAAGACTATAAGAAGGAGATTGAGGAACTTAAAGAAAATTTAACACCAACCACTCCTCCCAAAGTTATAGTTGAAAGGGAACAACATGAAGCCCTGCAAGTAGAAATGATGGAGAGAGAATCCAAAAAATTCACAAAACTTTTTGACAGGACCGCGCAAATATGGATGACGTTGGAGGAAGATGACAGGGTCCAACAACTAGACCAGCAAGAGGAGGAATTCAGCACTACAATGCAGGATCTAAAGCAACGATAAAAGGCCATGAGCATTACAGAGCACTTGAAGGGCGCATAGGAGATGAAGACCCTGCAGACAGAATTGAAGATTGCGCAGAATAACTAGCAGACAAGGCAAGCCCAGTTAGAACCCCGCCAAGAGCAAGTAACGCAAATAATTGTGGAACTAGATGAAGAGAAGACAAGGATGGCTCAAGAACATGCCAAGAGTGTAGAGTATATGAAGCAACACATCACAATGCAGAGGATAGAGGAGCTCACAGAGAAAGTCGTGTAAGCGAGATCCAAAGAGGAATAATTAGAAGGAAAGTTTGAGAGCTTGGCAGAGGTTGTACAGGGAGTGTGCACCACCTGAGTGGCTCGGGATGAGCCATGTGTCAGTGTTAGGGGCCTGTGGGGCACAAGCCTATTTCAAGAAGAAAGTTTATTTTGGGTGCAGGCCTATTTTTGGAGAAAGATATGTTTTGGGGAAAGACCTAACATTGGAAAGGAATACCTAATTTTGGAGCACAAGCAACAGGTGGTAAGAATAAGCATGTAGAAAAAGAAGGAAAAGTAGCATGCAAGAGGAAAAGCAACGTTGCACGTAGGCAGACAAGCCTAACCATGATAGGGTTAGCTTTTTTAACAAAGATTGTAATGGTTATAAACCATAAAGTAGTATAAATAACGACCTAGGAGGTCTAGGACAAAGGGTGATTTAGGTTGGAGTTGATGTTAGGAGAGGAAAAGAGAACTGATTATTGTGATTTTATGGATTGTTGATTGTAATAATTCTTGTAAAAAAGTCTAATAAGCTAGTGTTGAGGGTTAGGTCACAGGTGGAGGAGCCTGGTGTGATTTGGTTCGCCCCACAGAGGGTTCTTACCCTCATCTTGATTATATTACTAAATATGTAATGTGTGCAGCGAAAGATTTTGCAACAGATTAAATAAAAGAGAAGAGAGCCAAATCTTTGTGGATGTAGCCCCAAGAGGGGGTGAACCACGATAAACTTTTTGTTATGTGTTATTGTTAATGAATATTACATTTTGTTGATCATTGGCTTATGAATTAATGGTTAAACTAGAAATATCAATATGCATGCATAGGTTTAAAAATGAACAAACCATAGAAGTACTTGAATAATTAACAAGGGAAATGCATAAGGAAGAAAGGACACAATCATAGATCCCCACTTATTCCTAGACTGCAAGCACTTGAGTATTGCAGTCACCCATAAAATCTATCTTGGGTTAGACTGCGTTGTGCATCCTATGTGCAGCGTTTCCTTCTGGTTTACCAGGAGGGTCAATAGTTTTTTAGGGTTTGTTGGAAACCTGTTGAGATCTGAACCTGGGTCAGCCCAAGAAGAAGAGAATAACCAACAAAGAACATGCTTAGGATATTTTAGATCCTTCATTACAAATAAGTGAGGTGAAAACTCTACGGTTTTACCTTCACCTGAATTAGTGATTTGATACATTGATAGAAGGTTGCAAGAAAGACTTGGAACACATAATACATCACTGAAATGACCATTATCTACCTGAATTGTTCCATACCCTACAACACTAAGAATCAATAAAAGAAATACTTTTCCTGTCCTGAAATATGATGTGTCAAATATTTGTATTTGATTTATGTTTTATTCTAACATCTAACCCATGATTTATTTATGATATGCATGTTTGTAGTTTTTTGTTTATTTGTTTATGAATGCAGGTCAGCCTTGGGAGGAGGCTTGCAGTTAGTGGAGCTATCAAGCACGAGAGGATCGACACCGGATGTGGAGTAAAAGGTAAAGTTACCTGATCTTTTCACTTTGTCTTTCATGTATGAATTTGGGGTATATTTTGGATAGTTAGAAAGGTAGGAGCCTTTTAGACGGTTGTTTCTACCAACATGTTGAACCCTAGTGTAGTCCATAGGGGTTTTTTCCCACTATAGCAATACCTACAGTGTTGATCATTCGAAGTTGCACAAGCTTATCTTGTTCTCGAATTAGAGCATCAAAAAAGAACACAGGAGAGGGTTATTTATAAGCACTCCCAAGTGATTCTCTAGTGGCATAAAAGGTAGATACAAAAACTAAATATGCAGTATCAATCTTAGAGAGAATAACATATATGCATCGATATTCCTTAAGATCTAGTTGGCACTCTATACATAAAAGTCTAATTGTTTTGAACTTCGATAAGTAATCTTCAATGCAAGGAAAATATTTTGGACTTAAAGTTATTAATTGATTTTCCAACTGTTGAGATCGAATAATATTGTGTGTACCAAACACAACTTCAAGATTTTCCCAAGCTTTATCTAGGCCCTCAATTCCTTGAAGTTGAAACCTTAAATCAAGAGAGATGAAAATGTTGATTAGTCCACATGCTTTTTCATTCCTAATAACCCATTTGGCATACTTTTCATCATCATTCGGTTCTTGTTATTTTTTCAAGGTAATATGGTACAGTCCTTTACTTCTTAATACAGTAGGTAAGAAAAACATCAATGGGAGAATCCATATTAAATATGCAGAGAATACGGGTTTAAAATATAAAAATGATGGTTTGTATGGAATGCTCTCAAAAAAATAGGTTGTTTAAAAAAAATGGACTTACGATGTGAAATTTATTCCCTTTTGAAAAAATGCATAAATGGTAACCAAAGAGTCACGTGGAAAGTAGAGTTGGTCCATGTTTTGATACCCCTCCTTTTAATAACCTCACTTCTACAAATAATTTGTTTATGAAGTGACCCACTTGTATATAATAAACATGAATGACTTTTAAAATGAAGTTACTTTATAAATGAAAGTTGCATGCAAAATAAATAACTTAAAATAAAATATTAAAGCTACATATAGTGATTCAATGTTATAATTTAAGTGAAATACACTTTACAATGGATGCATAATTTTTTTCAAAAAAAAAGTAACAAATAGACTTGAACTCAAGATTTCTTAGTTAATAAGGCAATTTTTAACCAAGTGAACTCGTGCAAATGTCATTATATTGTTAAGAAGGAGGATTATTGTTGTTGTTGTTGTTGAAGATGGCCATGGAGAGCATGCTCAAAAAAAATTATTTTCACACAAGAAAAAAAATTCGCTTCTCAACAGCAAAAAGGGTTAGATCTCAATTATCTTACCCAGAAAATGCAAGTTTTCCCTCTGTTTCTTATTTACCGAGATCACACAGAGTGCACGACAAAGAGCACATGCAAACAGGAAAACCCTTTCCACTTTGTTTCTAATTTTTCGAGATCACACCGAGTGCAAGGAAAAATAATATGCAGATAGAAAAGAGTAGCAACTCGAAAATAAAAAATAAAAAACTGAAATATTATCTTTATAGAAAATTAAAAGGGCGTATTCAGTGTTTTTATCTCTGGATCTGACTGAAATTGTCGTATCTTGGGAAAACGAAAACCTTTTCAAGTGAAATGAAAGATGTTCCTAACTGAAACCAGCACTTCGAACACAACAACATAGTCCTCTTAGCCCAAAAATGTATGAAAAATGGCAGAAACCATAGATGCAGAAACACAGCTTCACGATATTGATCTACAATGGGTGCATGTCTTCAAATGCATGATGATACCATGTTCGACAACAAATGTATTCCAACAAAGGACGAACAACTTCAGTAATCACTCACACAATTAGATAAAATACCAACACACTGATGTTTTTATGTGGTAAAACCCATATGGGGAAACATCCATGACCCCAACCAACGTGGCCACTTGGAGCAATTTATTAATGCAAAAGAAAATATTACAAAGAGATTTACAAGAAATTTTCTCAGAATTGATCATTAGAAAATGACCCTCCATGCTCTTTAAATAGAGATCATGGACTGATCAGGGGTTAATCCACGAATCAATGTAGTCGTTAAGATCGAGGAGAATATGATTCGTCGAATCACTCTATGTCGGGAACATATCATGACCGTTGTATTTCCTAGCTACAAATGCATACTAAAAAAACACACTTTTACCTAGCGACACATTAGACCAAGTTGATCTTAACTAACTCCTAAGTGTCTAAATATTCTAACACTTCTTTGGTGTTTTGAATCCCTTATTAACAATTCATCTTCTTTTTTCATCTATCTATTTTTTGCCACTCGGGGGTTTGCTTCATTTTATCAATTCGAACTTCTTGTACTCTTGTGCCACTTGATGGTTTCAATTTTATTTACTAGTTAAAACCTCATTTTATTTAACTATCTAATTCTCCAATTGGTCATTCAATTCCCTTTGTAGTTGTTGTATGTTACATACATATTAGTGTACAAAACACAGGTTGCACGTGCAACTTTAGTATTAAGTCAATAATTCTATCAAACACAGCTCCTTTGTGATATTTCAATTAAAACATCGTTATAAAAAAATTGCATGCCATTCTACTAAGTTCGATAGCAAGGTTTAAAGTGTAAATTAGCTAGGAGGGAAGGTCTTGTGTTGGGATACTCCGGTCTACAAACAGTTTGTAAGACCCAAGGTTTTGGTTGAATATGACCAGCAAACCCACAAGACACCAACCATTTCAGCATCACCTACTTGTGCAAATGAAGTCTCGCCCGAGGAATCTATGGGGACTATAGGAACCAGACTTCTATAGGAGTAAGGGAAAGGGAGGCGTATATTTGTGTCATTGTTCCTTCTTCTAGCTTCTGTATGTGCACGATTATTATAGATATTATCACAATCATTCGTGAATATTGCACCATATTCACTCCATAAACTAAGTCTAGTCTACGAAATATAACAACATCATTCATAAACGCACATAAACAAGTAAAGAACACAAGATGCAAGATTGTCTCTCAACTCAGTCTTTATTCATCGTATCATCTTATTACATTCATGATTCTTGCATAATCTCAACCTCTACATATTCTACAAACTCTCTCTAGCCATGTAGCTCTCTCGCTAGCCTTTTTCACCCCACTCATTACATATTTATACCCAAAATCTAGGGCTTAAATCCCTATTCTTATCTATCCCAAAATAGCCCACTACAATGCATGGTATGGCCAACTTCAGTTAACTGGAAGTTTATTTTCATCTACTTTTCGTTCTTTATACAACTTTTTTGTTGTTCTTTTATTTCTAGAAAGGTGCATTATTGTCCTTCACACTTTCTCCTCTCACTTGCTTGATTTCTTTTGTCTTTGCAATATCTTCATCCCATGCGCTTTCCTTCCTTCTACACCCTTTATTATGCGCATTTCCTCCCAAAATTGTATCCAAAATTGCATGTCCAACAGGCCCCCAACACTCACCTATGGCTCATCCCGAGCCACTCAGGCATGTTGTATGTTCTTCCATTCTACAATGAATTCTTGCACGGAATCCTTTGCGGCATCTAGCTCTGTGTCGATTGTGGCCTCTTGTGTTGTTATCTCTTCCATGGCCTGCACAGTCAAGTCTTGGAGTTTGTTCTCTGTTTCAATCATAGCTTGTTTGACCTTCCCCTATACATTGGCCAAGTCGCTAATAATTTTGACCGCTTCCTCTTGTCTAGGTCCAAGTCTCTGCTTTAGTACATTTTCTGGTCCCTAAGTCTCTCCACTTTGACGTGTGCTTGTCACTTCGCAAAAATGGCTACCATTCGCTCAAATGGTGGCAATGTGGTTGCCTTCTCTGCTGCCTCATTGGCTTGTTCTTGTGCTTCTTACAGTTTATCCTCTATCACCTTCATCTTTGGATTTCCCATGAGCTCTTCCCACACTTTCACACTTTCTTTGCAAATTTTGGCGCATTCATCTTCAAATTTCTTGATCTTGGAAACCTTTATCGTTGTCATCCTTAGTCTACCTTCGCACACCTCAAGTGGCATGTCAGGTGTGCTCTTCAGTTGCATATCTTGGATATGCTTTCTCAATCCCTTCATGACTTCTCCAATTTTCAAAAATTGTTCCTCCATAATGGCCTTTATGACCAGGGGAACTTCTAGTACTTGTTTATATAGATTTTGGACAATGACCTGCATCTTCTGTACCATAGCTTTTGCTTCATACTTCTCCTTTTGTCTCTTGTTTCCCTCTCCTCTGCACCCTCTTTCATCCTCAGAATTTCCTCCATTCGGCCTTCAATCTCCTTCTTTTATGGAAGGGTCATCTCATACTGTATTTGTACTTGGGTGCTTTCGTCCCTCATTCTTTCCAAGTCTCAATACATAATATCTTCTCTATGCTTTATCTCCTGCACCAACTCTGCTTGTAATTCCTGGACTCATTGGATGGGTAGTCGAGATATGACTATATTCAGTTGGCCCAATGTCATGATTTGTTCCTGCAAATCACCTGCATGCAACTCAAGTGCAGCTACCTCAAGATGGATAGTTCTATGTTCCCCTGAGGGTTGTGTTAGGGCCATCTGTGCATCGATTGTTTCCTTCCTTGGTCCAGTAGATGGTCCCTCCCCTTACCTGTGTTCTTTCCCAATGCTTGTGGTTTCTAAGAGCTACTAAAGGAGTCCCAGCTGATCCTAGATATTCTTCTAGTGGTCTTCAAGTTTTGTTACAGCTTCCTCCCAAAGTTCCTCCGTGGAATCACTGATCAGGTACCCAATGAGATCCATATCATAATCGGTCAAAATAAAAAATGGGGCCTAGCACTACACTTTATCTTTCATTCGTGCCCCTCCTATCTTTTCTAGTTCCTGGTCTTTTCTTTTGAGTCCCACTTTAGGGACTTTAGATTGAACAAGGTGCTCCTCTGCACCATTTGTGTGATCCTCTTCCTCCTCACTTTTCTCTTGGTCTCCGTCCTCTTGTGAAGACCATGGCTTGTCGGTTGGATTCTTCCAGTCATCCTCCCAGTCACTAATAAGTAAATTCACATCCTCGAGTGGCAATCTGTAACTGGTTGGAAACTCTTGTCGCGCAAGATCATTTTTGGCTTGCACATATAGATGGTGCATGTCGGATTTGATGCACGTGGCATCCTTATAGGAAATGACTCCTTCCTTTGGAATGCGCAGTGTAGTCTCTGCAAGTTGTTGTAACTTGGCTCGGGTAGCTTGGCTATGTGTAGTCTCTGCAAGTTGTTGTAACTTGGCTCGGGTAGCTTGGCTATGTTCTCTCCTGCTTGCATGCAAAAATAACTTAGTGTTTCCTTCCCTCTCAGTGTTTTGTGTGTTTGTGCCAAGTAGACCTGTCGTATCCCTCCTTATCTACTTTTTCCAATCTGGTGTCGAAGTTGGTGACTGGTAACTAAATGTTCCTTAATTTCTAAATCCGTCTTATGATCCTCTTTTTGTACTGTTGATTTGTTCGGAATTTTCAATGACTTTTCTGATTTAATGTTGATACGATGATTTTATGACCTATCACGCTAGCTCTTGAACTGTCATTTTCGTGCCTGGATACTTTTAACGGTCTTGTCTTAGCCAACTAATGTTGTAGTTTTGTGCTCTTCCAGTTGTATCTTGTCTTTGAACTTGGCGCAGTGTTGTCTTCGTATGTGATGATTAGCTCAGTTGCGCAAGTTATGATACCTTAGTATTTCCTATTGCTAATGTTTTATGTCTTTTCTTTGCTTTTTATTTGGTTTTACTTATTTTTCTTGCTACTATAGTATACTTACTATAATACAAGGGTTCTGGCGCAACCCAGATTACTGCGCAGACTCTCAACTATCTCTATAGAGTTTCAGCTGAATTTTGTTCACCATTCCTTCCAGGATTTGTCCATCCAAGGTTTCCACCCACGCATCACCTATGTCGGTTATATGTTGTATCACATAGGGACCTAACCAGTGCATTAGAAGCTTCCCTGGGTGCTGCAGATACTTACTGTCATAAATCAATACCAAATCATCGACTTGGAATCGCTTTGGTTTAATGTGGCGATCGTACCATACCTTCTCTATGGCTTTCTACACCTCCTGATGGAACCCTGTGATAAATCGGTCCTCCTCAAGCTGAACTAAATACACCAATATCTCCTCTATTGCGCCAGTATCGGATAGCTCGGTGATTTCTGCAATGCGCAGGCTAGGTAGAATGAACTCCATTGGCATCAGTACTTCCTATCCATAGACCAACAAGAACGGTGTCTACCATGTCAGCTTCTTACTTGTAGTTTTGTAAGCCCATAACACTGCAGGGACTCGCAAGTCCCAATCATCTCTACTTATGTTGCATATCTTCGTCAAATCATTTTCCAAGATCTTATTAAAATCTTCCACTGTGCCATTGGCCTAAGGGTGATATGGTGTACTCTTTTGATGATGAATATGAAATTCATCAATTAGTGTTGCAATTGTTTTGTTCAAAAAGTCTATACCTTGGTCACTAAGTAATATACATGGACATCCAAACCTTGTGACTACGTTCTCGAAAAGAAACCATGCAGCAGCCTCTGCAGTATAATCAATAACTGGTGTTTCTTTCACCCACTTGGTCAAGTACTTTGTCGTGGTGATGATGTATCTCACCCTTGATCTCCTTGATTGTGGGTTGATTGGACCTACAAATTCAATGGAACATTTATCAAATGCTTGCAACATGACTTGTGGATTTAACAACATTTTGTCTCTCCTAGACAATTTTCCCACTCTTTGACACACGTCTCAGGCCTGACAATACTCCTTTGCATCTTTGTGTAGTGTAGGCCACCAAAGCCCCGTGCATAAAATATTTGTGTCATTTCTTTGCTTGTGTAATGTCTGCCAACAATTCCATCATGCGCTTCCTCTAATATCATCGACCTTCCATGTTCTAGTACACAACGCCTCAATATTCCATATGCTCCTAACTTATACAATTTCTCTGAAATCAACTAGTAATTTGTTTCTTTCACCACCATTTTTTTCTTATGCGCATCTGTCATCATTGATGGGGCCATGCCTGTACTTAGAAATTCTACAATGTTTGGAAAGTAATTATCCACCATCATGACTGCAAATAACAGCGCATCAGAAAAATTATCATCTAAATTACATGCATCCTCTCCTATCAATATGCACGATAGATGATCTAGTCCTGCATTCAGATTTCCTGGTTTTACTATGACCTCAAAGTCATATTCCTGAAATAATAACAACCATCTACATATTCTTCCTCCTAATGCAGGCTTGTTCACTAAGTACTTTAAGGCATCATGGTCTGTATACATCTTGAAATGGGACCCCAATAAGTAGTGCCTGAATTTTTGTAGCGCATAGACCATTTTCAATCCTTATTGCTTTGTAGTGGTATATTTATTTTCATATGTAGACAGTTTCCTACATGCAAACGCAATTGGATGATCGATGTCCCCCTCTCTTGGTTGTGACAGCAGTGCGCCCAATGCTATGGACGATGCATCTACATGTACATGGAACTCCTTGTTCCATTCTGGAAAGATCAAAATGGGTGTGGTCACCAATTTTTGCTTCAAAGTGTCCAACCCCTTCTGGCAGTCCTCATTCCATTGAAAATTGTCTTCATTCTTCAGTAACTTTTCCATGGGTGTTGTAATATGCGCATATCTTTCGATAAACTTCCTGTAATAACCTGTATGACCTAAAGTTTCCCTTAACTGTCTGATTGATGTCGGAGGCTTCAATTCTAGAATTATTGTGATCTTGGCTGGATCAACCAATAGTCTTGGTTTGCATACTACATGTCCTAGTAGAATTCCAGACGGTGTGCAAAAGATACACTTCTTTAATTTCAGCAAGATCGGACACTGCCTGCATCGATATAAGATGAGCCGAAGAAATTCAATATGATCCTGTAGTAGACTGAACACCGTTCAGTCATCCAAGTAAACCTACAAAAACTTATGGATGAACTCCTTGAATGTTGCTACTACTACTCTAGAAAAAACTGTAAGGGCATTCTTTAATCCAAATGGCATCACTATATACTGATAACTACCCCACTCTGTCACAAAAGTGGTTTTTTGTCCATCTTCCTTTGCAATTCTTATCTGATGGTACCTAGAGAATCCATCTATAAACGAATATGTTTATTGACCTCCTACGTTCTCGAGTACTTCATTCGTGAATGGTGTTGGGAATGGGTCATGTGAGCATGCGTCATTCAGCTTCCTCAGATCCACGTAGATCCTAATTCCTCGTGTCTTCTTGTCCTGCACCACCATTGGACTAATCCATTTAGATTCTTGGACTAGTTCAATGATACCTGCGTCTAGCATCTTGTCTATTGCATCCTTGACCTTCTTCTTATACCTTGTATTTAACATGTAAGGTCTCTTTTGTATTAGCTTAGCTCCTGGTTTTAGTGGAATATTCATCTCGCCTAAGTCGCCTGTTATTCCCTTCATCTCTAAGAATGTGGTTGGAAATAAATCATGATATTCTCGCAATAAGTCAACAACCTTATCAATTGTATTATCGTTCCAATAATCTCCTATCTACGCAAACTTAGGACTCTCCATTGTACCAATGTTGACCGGTTTCATCTTGATGGGTTGTGTGTACATAGTGGATGCAAGCTCTGTCCTTTCTAATATGCATGTTCCTTCTATCTCATGTATTTGGACATTCTTGGGATCCTCGTTCTCATATTCTTCCTTTGTTACATTATAGCATTCTAATAGCTTCTTGACTATCATCTTGGCTTTGTGTGCACTGCATAAAGGTACTACCTCCATCATCTCCACCTCTGAGAAGATATTTATTCGAATGGCATGTAGTGTTGTATGAATGGAGGGAGATTCATGTTCAAATGTGAACATGACTTCGAATATCCAGACCATTTCTTCCCAACTTGTTATCTCCCTGCGCATCTCCAATTCTAAATACCAATTCTTCGGGTTTGTGTCCAATGTGTGTATGAATCTGTGCTTCCACTCTATTTTCAGTACTGCGCACCATAAGGCCCTATAGATTTCTAAGTGACCTGTTAGGTTGCTCTCTCCTATGTATTTATGTGCATATTCTTCTTCCTCGGGCCCAAAGTGTATCTGCATAAGTCGACTGCAATGTGCCCATTCTTTCATTTCCTTTCTATGTGCATCCCACCATCTAGATGGAGTTTCCTTTAAGACAACATCTAGTGCCAACATCCTCTATTGTTCGAGCACCTGTAACTCAAATGATTTTATAAATATACCAATCTCAGTCAGTCCATCGTACCTAGGTGGATCACATAGCTTTGTTCCTATCTAGCACAAATATCGATTTATACGTGCACATTGTCTAGTTGATACTTCATGCATCCTCTGCTTCTAATTTTCTAGACTAGCTTCTGAATCAGATGCACATGAACTGATACTTCTCCAACTCAGAGAACCATCCATTTTTGGGTCGACATAGTCCTCCATCCACGTAGTCATATTGTATAAGTTGTCGATGTCCTTCCCTCTTGCTGGCTATGTGTATCGCTTTCTTTTTGAGGGGTCCAAAGGTGCAGTAACTTTCAAATCCCCGACCTCAAATATCATCTCCCTCTTTTTAAAGTTAATAATCGAATGGTTATCGAATGCCCATTCCAATCCCATCGGTGTTGGATACAGTTGGATATCATCTACTATCTCAATAAATTCAAAGTATGCCAAGTTGTGCACCCCATCTATGTTCATGGGTACTCTTGTGAGTCGCCCAATCGAGACTATCTTATGTTGATTTGTGAGTCTTAACTGAATAGGGGACCATACTAGCTCAGGTTCTCCCATCATCTCCCATGTTTGTTTAGGTAGCACATTCACATCATATCCTAAGTCCAAAATAACATTATCCACATCATACTCTCCAGTCTTCGCATTAAACCAGAATTCTTCGTTGTTTCTTTTCCTACACGGTACCTAATTTACCATTATTTGTGTGACAGGGGTGTCCCTTCCTTTTGTGTAGTTATCAGTCATGGTATATAATATACTTAGCACAGTTCTATCCTTCATTAGTTCTACACAACTCTTTAAGAACTCTGTTATTGTACTTACTTGCGCACTTGACTTCTCTGGTACAATTCGATCTTCTATATGAGGCAGTGATGATGTTGATGCTCCCCCATGTGGTCCAAGTATTTCCTTTCTTTCTCTCTGATATGTCTCTTTTTCCTATTGTGTATCGAATGATGGTATATTCCATGTTCACGTCCTCACCCACTGCTCCATCTGGTTTCCTCAAGTTTCCATATCATCGCTTGTCCTAATTCCTCCACGCATAACGACTGCGATTTTTGGTCCTTTACTACATATTTCGGCTGAGATCATCTACACATTCTGATTTGGAGTTTGATTTGGGTTTCCTTTGGCGTGCCATTTTGCAACTAGTTGAGGACAATATTCTGTCGCGTGATCCATTGCTTTGTAGTATGTGCACGTCGTACACGGATTCTGGAAATCATGGGTCAAGTGTCGAGGTTGATTACAGTTATAATAGTTAATCGGTCTGTGTCCTCCTCTACCAAAAGTTCCTCTTCCCCGACCTATACCAAAATTCCCTTTTCTCCCCTCATTCAACTTCTCTGATTGTTATATTGCGTACCACCTCCTTCTACGTCGATATTCTCCTCTTGGATTATGTACATATCTTATGTGTGCTCCCTTAGTAGAACGAACGTGCAACACTCCTTCTCTTCATGCCATACCATCTTGCAAAAGTTATAAAAAAAGTTCTTGGGTGTACTTTGATACTTTTGTAGTAATGGAAACTTCATGGGGTGATGTCCCCATTTCTTACATATTTCGTAGTATCCCCCTCCTGGTAATGGATTTGGCGCTCCATCTGCTAAATACTGCGCGAATATTGGGCATTCATCCTTGTGATATCCCTTCTTCCTGCATTTGGTACACCACACGTGTTCTCGTTTCTCCCTTCCTTTTGTAAGCTCATCCAACTAAATTGTTGAAATGCATCCAACTGCGTCTGAACCTGTGCCATTCCTCTTGTGTCTCCTGCCAAATATGCCTCTAGTTTCATTGCAATCTCTAGCGCCTACAGCTGTGACGTAACCTTCTGTAGAATCAAGGGCCTCTGAATGTGTGGTAGAAGTCCAGAAATAAACCACTCTTGATGTTGTTGATATGGAATTTGGAAATTAAATCTCCCCATTACATCCTTAAATCATTGGTCAAACTCCCATACAGAATCTATTTGTACATGTTTGATCTCTTTTAGCTCGATGATGTACTATGATTCTGACTTTGAATTTTTGAAATCCTTTAGTAGCGCTTGCTTTATCTCTTCCAAAGTCCTAGCTTGTCCTGCAGGTGTAATGATCTGTAACTTCATATACCATACCAGCGCACAACCTCTAATTGTTGTTGCTAACTACACAATTTTTATGGCATCATCATGTATGTTTTTAGCGTCCCAAACTATTTCACACACAAATAAGTATTGTTCTGGATCATCTCACCCCACTCCCTTGAATTTGGGAAGTCTAAGAGTATTATCTACTCCCACCATATTGACTTGTGTAGTCCCTCCTCTTGGTGATGTTGGTGGAATTGGATTTTGACTCCGACTCTACGAATTGCTCCCACTATTTTGACTACTAATACTATGTACTCCTTGACTAACTATGATGGCTTTTGAGAAATCTTCAATTGTTATCTCTGATTGTGGTAATGCACATAGTGTCGTGGATTCAACACATGATCCTCTCTGAGTAGGACTTACTGGCTCCTCTATTACTAGACTAGACTGAGACCCTTCTTCATTTCCTCATACATATGATATCTCCACGATTCAGACTAGTGCACAAGGTTCACTTTCTTTCAACTCACTATGTTGCTCTTCTCTCCCATCCCCAGTCTTTTGCCTCTTGTACCTTCTTCCTCCGCGCAACTCTACAAAATTATACTCTTCCTCCAGTATGCTTCATTCTTTCATCCTCGGTCCCTTCCTTCTTTTTTCATTACTTCCTTCTCTCAAATGATTCCCATGTCATCCACCAACTCCACCTATGTGCACAAATCCCTTTTAGTTGTCGGACTTCATAATCATCACATGTTTTTCACATAACAACATCTTTATCCACGTATTCAATGATTTCAAGAACC
>CBVK0102022632.1:0-16729 GCA_900067695.1 Picea abies | reverse complement strand
TTTGACCGCACAAGTTTGAATGGTCAGAATTGAAGTGCCTAGATCTACAACGCACATTCAATTCTGGACCCCCCTTGCCATTCTGCCTTTAATGAGGGGGGGGAGGTTCGGAATGAGGCGGTTTTGAATGTGGGTGCTCTGATATCATGGTGACCTCTTGTGGTGTCAGGCCCCCTCCTACATAAAACCACTTACCACCTTCACCTCCCTCTACCATTTTTCCTCCACTTTGTCTCTCACCTTCACCCATCACATCCTCCACTCACTACTGGGTTGTAGCCCCTCACTCCCATCTTCCATTTCTTGCCAAGTGTCCTAATGTTCATGTCCTCCCTGGCAGATGCTCTCACCATGTATGCTGCCGTATCCTCACACCTGTCATCCACTCATCGTCCTCCTGACCTATCCCTGTCCCATATTTTCCCATCACTCACTCACCTCCTGCCATGTGTCTCTCACTCCATGTCACCCCCACCTTAGCTGGTCACCTCAGCCTTGTCAGCTTCGTCCATGTTTGCCAGCCAGGTCCCCTTGTAGCATTCTAGTGAAGAAACAGACAACCAAAGACAGTCTACCATGAATCCTAGGTGCAGAGTTGACCAAGGCTTTTTAGATCCTGACGAATTAGTTAATGCAAAGGTGGAAGGTGGGTGAGATATCGTCTCCTTCCATAAATAGAAAGCCGGGAAAAGACAAGCACAGAGGTAGACTGTCAGTCCTTCCTGACAATTATCACATCCATCAGAATATTGCATGGGCAGTCTACCCAACGTCTGCATGCATAGCCTGGTAGAGAAGCTCATCTACATAAGGCCTTGAATGCATGACATGATCAGCTTCTGAAAAAATGAGCTAATTATAAGTATATGTAGGCAGTTTTTCCATTTTTGTTGGTATTGATGGTAGAGCTAAGCTCCCGACTGTAAAGTTTTGATGAAGCACTAGTTTTCCTGGTTATGTATTTGTATGTGAGGCTTCTTGTCTAATGAAATTCACCCTCTTTCCATCTCTCTATAAACAACTATGTTAAAACACTCGGAATTGGAGTATCCAGTCGAGGGTGATTATGTTGTGTGATGAATGTTTGATCTTGACAGTGTTTTCACCAGTTCTAATCAGTTTCCTGTGTCTTTTTCTCCCTCTTACCCTGAGTAGCTCATTGGAATATTCAAGAGAGTTGTTACAGTAGCCACCGTGATGCAGGTTTGATCACTGTGTTAATATAACTGTGTCATCCTGACACATTTTAGTGTTTTGTTCTTTCTTCTACGAGCTGTTCGAAGCTTGATGCCTACAACAAACCTTTGCAGTTTCTCTCCGAAGTCTTCCTCCTACTCACCCTTATTACAACTTACTGACTGGAGTTATATTAAGACCTCACCTTTTGATGCATAGCCTAGTCTAGGGTTCTGAGTTAAAGCAATATTGTTCTGAGTTTACTTCCATTTGATCACCCTTTATAAACAAATTGTGACATAAACTGATGGGTATCAAGATTACTCTTGCTGCAATCCAGGAGTGACTCTTGGTGCTACCATTTCTGGCGTCGTTTCCATTGTCGGGGACGAAGTTGAATATTTTCCTTGGGATTGAACGAAATTGAGCCTCTGATTTTGAAGGTGCATCAGGTATCAGAGCCCTTTAGGATTTCTACTGTGCGCCTGGCGACTCCATTGTGACGAATCCACTGTGGCGAACCTGCTGTTTCAGTTGTGGCTTCCAGAGGCAGACATACACGGTCTCATCCACAACTACCTCTAGCTATGCCTGAAGCTGATCCAGAAAAAATTATCAGAAAATCAAAGGCCCTCGGAGAAGGATATTCGACTGTTGAACCAGGTAGTTTTGATAGTTCTCATTTTCCTCTGCTAGAAACTTCATTTTCTGCTTCTCAGTTTTCTAGCAGACCTTTTACTGAAGTTTCCCATTTCCTGAACTTTGGGAGTGTTCGTGCTGAGTTCCCTTCCCCTGGTCTTACATCGGAGGGAGAAAATCTTGTCACTCCTATCTCCCCTGACGTCGCAGCCTGGTCTAGGGATGATTTTAAGGATGAAAATTTATTTTAAAATGTAGAAACATTGGTGAATCTTACTAATCCTTTATATGCCAACTATAAATGTATGGTGATATTTTTGTAAAAATATTCAAATTTCTAAGGATTTTATATAGTTTTTATAAAATTTTGGTGATTTTTAAGGTAAAATATTTTATCCTATAGAATTTAGGCGAATCATTTTTAAAATAGTGAATCTCATTTTTGGAAAAACCATGGAAAATTAGCTCATGAGCGAAATTTAGCCCCTAAAATCATCCATGGACTGGTCTAGACCCAGGAACTTAGGATATTTTCCTACCCCAGGCTTTAACACCCCTCATCCTATTACTGTTTCTACTACTATACCCACACTAATATCTTATCCCTTAAGCCCTACAGTCTCCCCTGGTTGAACACCTTCTCCTCCTAGTTCTCCTCCACCTAACATTCCTATGACAGGGGAAAATCCCCCCATGACTAGGATGGAGGCCATAATAGCTACTAGGTATGCTCCCCTTATGTTACCTTAGCCTCTCAATGCCATTCCAATAGATGGATACCTCAAGCAACTGCCCAAATTTACAGGCGAAGGAGACATAGACACAGAAGAACACCTTGAGGCCTTTTATAGTTTTACAGATCATCATATCATCGTGCATGTAGACATATGGATGATGATTTTTGTTCATAGCCTTGAAGGTGAGGCTACAAAATGGTTTAGGGCCCTGCCTCCTAGATCTATCGATGGGATAGAGGCTTTGGATAACACCTTCTTGAGATAGTGGGGAGATAAGAAAGACTTCATGTCTTACATGAAAGAGTTTGGGTCTCTAAAGAGAAAGGAAGGAGAGTCTATCTATGACTTCTCCAAGAGATTCAATAAAATGTATAATAGGATCCCTGCTGAGATAAATCCCTCAGAAGATTTAACCAAAATTACTTATACCAGTGCATTTGACCTTGATTTCTGCCTTCTATTGAGGGAAAGATGAGCCACTTCCCTGCATCATATGCAGGATGCGGCTGTGGAAGTAGAGTCTAATATATTGGCTGTTGATCGACTCAGAAATAAAGCTGATAGAGACACACCCAGAAGGAGATCTGAAGCCTCCACATCTGGTTTTTCTACATCTTACCCTCAAGTGGATGAATTGACAAAGATGGTAAAGACTCTGTCTGCAGAGATGGAGAAAATGAAAATGGAGGGAAAACAGACTTACAGAAATCCTCAAAACATTGACAACAAAGGAAATTTTAGGAGGCCAAACAACAATGTTCCCTAGATTATGCCAAGGGAACAAAGAAACAGAGATAGAGATGACCAGAGGATCCAAAACCCTCTCCAAAATAACCTTATTGCCGATGAAGAAGGAGAGGAGATAGATGAGCTTGGTCCTAAAATTCACTGTATTGAAGACACCTCCCCTTTTCCCCATTTGACTCAATCTTCATATGAAGAATCCCTCATGAACAATCAAATAAATGAAATGAGTAAAGGGGAAAAATCCAACAGTACTCCTAACAGATACAACCTTGGATCGAAGAAGAAAGAAGGGAAGTCTGATATTCCTCATCAGCCTCTCTTGGCAGAAAAGCCTCTTAAGTCTGCAGCAAATATAACCAAGGAAAACAAAATTCAGAATATTTCGCCAACAACCAAAGACCCTCTCCCTGAGGTAAGGGAAATTCCTAAGCCTCCTTCCTCCTTTAGTTTTGAGCATGAAATTCAAAAAATTAGAATTCCCGTACCCCTCTCGGAACTAGTTAAAAATGAAGATTTTAAAAGGTCCCTCTCTAAACTATTGCAGTCCGAGCCACCTCAACTTACCACAGACTCAGTAAATCTCCAAGATGAAAAGACAGTAGTCATCCTAGGTCTCATGGTAGAAGACAGAGATGATTCATCCCCTCCCTTCTACACATCCCTAAACATACATGATAAGGTGCTGCATAATTGCCTATTGGATTCACAGGCTTCCCATAACCTCATGCCCAAAATAGTCATGGAAGAATTGGGACTGGAAGTAACAAAGAACTACCATGACTTGTACTCTTTTCATTCAAGAAGGGTGCAATGTCTTGGAGTCATGAAATACTTGGTGGTGTCCTTATTTTAGCTACCAATGAAGAGTGTGGTCATGGACATTACGGTAGTTGATGTTCCCCCCAAGTTTGGCATGCTATTGTCAAGATCTTGGATTAAAAATATTGGAGGAACATCACAAATGGACCTCACCTATGACACTATTCCTGTGTTTTTTTTTTTGGGGGGGGGGCATAGAAGACTTTACAGGGAAGCCCAGCTAGCCTACATTGTTGTGATGAAGCAGACCCCACTAATCATCCCATTTTTGCACTTGACACTGATTTGGGGTCTAGTTTGTTGCATCTCACTGATACTCTCGAAGCCCCTCTCGTAACCAGAAAGAAACCCATTGCTCATCATGAAATACCTCCCCCAACTACCTCTATGTGGAAGATGTTCTTCGATGGAGCCTCTTCTAGTGAAGGTGTTGGTGCTGAGTGGTGTTTCTGTCACCTTGTTAGGAAACCATATCTCTGTCATACAAGATAGAGTTTGAAACTACCAATAATGTGGAAGAAGATGAAGCTCTTGTCTTAGGTTTAAGGGCTGCAAAAGAAATGGGAATTGAAGAGGTAGCAGTGTTCGGAGATGCTGAATTGATAGTCCAGTAGGTCAGAAATTCTTATCGGGCTAAACATCCTCGACTCAGAAATTACAAAAATGAGGTGTGGGACCTAATTGATAATTTCTTCTCAACTTTCAACATTTCTTTTATTCCAAGAGAGGAAAATACTTTGGCCGATTCCCTAGCTGTCTCAGCTAGCCAGTTTAGGATCCCTCTGCCACCTAAGATCAAATATGATGTTGAGATAAGATATAGGCCATCTGTACCTGACAATATCAAGCATTTGAAGGTATTCGAGGATGATCTTGAAATCAAAAAATTTCTTGAGTCTGTTGATGAATTCTCTGCATTGTACATTGATCAGGACCCTGATCCCGAAGGTGACCCTCACCCTGAGGTATTTTTAAATAAAATTTCTAATCACCATATTGTTTAGTTTCCTAGCAATCAAATTCCAAAGGCAATAGTTCCTTTAGAAAGATTGTTCGATGGGAATGATGTGGCAATAAAGGGTAAATTTTCAAATGAGGGTGCTGATGTAACTGAGTGAAATATTGGCACAGAGGAGGATCCCAGGTTCGTCAAGTTGTCAAGTAGCCTGTCAGGGGAGAAGAGAGCCGAATATACTAAGCTATTGAAGGAATTTACTGACGTGTTCACCTGGACCTATGAAGACCTCAAGACATATGACACATCTATCATTGAGCACAAGATCCCACTAAAAGAGGAGGCTAAGCCATTTAGGAAGAAGCTAAGACAGATTAATCCTATGTTGCTGCCTATCATGGAAAGAGAAGTAAATAAGTTGTTAGATGCCCAAATCATTGTCCCCTTGAGATATTCTGAATGGGTGGCCAATCTGGTCCCAGTGAGAAAGAAGAGTGGAGAAATCAGACTCTGTGTCGATTTCATAAATCTGAATAGAAGCTCAAGGAAGGATAATTACCCCTTACCAAAGATGGAACACATATTGCAGAGGGTAACAGGGGCATCCAAAATTTCAATGATTGATGGCTTTTATGGCTACAATCAGATCTCTGTTCTACCTGAAGACAGGGAGAAAACAACATTCACCACTCCTTGGGGGACATTTATGTATGCAAAAATGCCCTTTGGATTGATGAATGTAGGGGTAATGTTTCAGCGAGCCATGGACATAGCCTTCATTGGGGAGAAAGATCAGTTTTTGGTGATCTATCTAGATGACATCACAGTCTTCTCCAGATCTGATAAAGAGCACTACTGTCACTTGAGGAAGGTTTTCTTGAAATGCAGGAGGTTTGGCCTTTCCTTAAACCCCAAGAAATATTTATTTGCTATGAAGGAGGGGAATCTGTTAGGCCATATAGTATCAACAGAGGGAGTGAGAATTGATCCAAACAGAGTAGAGGAAATCCAAACCCTATCACTTCCCAGGTCTAGAAAAGAAGTCCAGGCTTTCTTGGGGAAGGTTAACTTTCTAAGGAGGTTCGTCTCAAATTTTTCTGAGTTGGTGAAACACATCACAGTCATGCTTAGAAAGGGGAATGAACTAAAATGGACTGTTGAACCTAGGGAATCTTTAGTCCAAATAAAAAAAGCATTGATTGAGGCACCTGTGCTAATTAGTCTTGATTATTCCAAGGATTTTCTAATTTTTTCTTTTTGCTTCTTTTGATACAGTAGCAACGGTTTTATTGCAGAAAAATGAGGAAGGGCGAGAGGAACCTATTTACTTCTTCAATAAGGCATTAAGAGATGTAGGAATCAGGTATGAAATCATGGAGAAACAAGCCTATGTCTTGGTGAAATCTCTCAAAGATTTCAGAGTCTATGTCTTACACTCAAAGGTAATTTCATACGTTCCTTCAGCCTCTATGAAGGACATCCTTATACAACCTAACATAGATGGGAGAAGGGGTAAATGGATTTCCAAGATCCTTGAGTTTGACCTGGAGATAAATCCCACCAAGTTGGTTAAAGGACAGGGTTTAGCCAAGCTGATAGCTTAATCCACTTATAAGGCCTTGGGGGTTAGATTCATCAGTGCTTACTCAGAAAATCAGCAAGCTGAGTTATCCAACAAAAGCTCTCAGGGTGGCTTATCACTAGCAGAGTGCACCTGGTATAGAGACATTATATAGTTTCTGCTAGAATTGAAGCCCCGTGATGAAATGGGGAAGAGTAAGGCAAGAGATTTAAAGCTCAAAGCAGTCAAACGTTGCCTTATTGACCAAGTCTTGTACTGGAGATACCCTATAGGGGTGTTGCTAAGGTTTCTTAACCCACAGGAGGCCCAAAAAGTTACGTTTGATTTCCATAGAAGACTCTGTGGGGGGCACCATTTTTGGAAGACCACAACCTACAAAATTCTTAGGGTTGGGTACTACTGGCCCACCTTATTCAATGATGTCTGTAGAGAATTCAGAGCCTACATCAAATGTAAAAAAATCTCAGGAAAGCAACAACTCAAATCTCTGCCATTAAATCCTGTAGTATCTTCAAGACCCTTTCATCAATGGGGATTGGACTTAATTGGAGAGATTCATCCTGCTTCAAGTGGTCAACACAAGTGGATTTTAACTGCAATAGATTATTTCACCAAATGGATAGAGTCTATCCCCAACATGAGTGATTCTCATAAAGTAATCATTGGATTCCCAGAAGACATCATAGCAAGGTTCGACTGCCTAAATAGAATCATCACTAACAATGCTACATCCTTCAAATCTGAGCCATTGATCAAGTTTTGTGAGCAGTTTGGGATTTCATTAATTCACTCCACTCCCTATTATCCCCAAAGAAATGGACTGGCAGAGTCCTCTAACAAAATTTTGATCAAGCTTATTAAAAGATTGTTGGAAGACAATAAGAAGGTCTGGGACTCAAAACTCAAATTCGCTCTGTGGGCTGATCGGGTGACAACAAAGAAGTCCCTGGGAACCTCCCCTTTTCAACTTGTTTGTGGGATAGAATTTGTATTTCCCACTCAGCTGGCTCTACCTGTAGCAAAATTCTTTCAAGATTATGAAGGAGAGCCATACCATATGGTTAGAAGAATTCATCAACTGGTGGAAGTGCAACAGACCAGAGAGCAGGTAATGGACATAGCTCATAGTCTTCAACAAAATATCAAGTAGGCCTTTGACAGGAAGGTCATAAAGGAGGAATTTGAGCTAGGATATTTGGTGCTTAAGTGGGATGCACCCAGGAAGGATAGAGGAAAACACAACAAGTTTGAATCCCTCTGGATTGGGCCCTTCAAAATCTCTGAAGTATTTTTAACAACACCTATAGGTTGCAGGATTTGGAGGGCGAAGAGGTTTTTAATGGCCCAATAAATGGGCATTTCCTGAAGAGATGTTTTGTTTGAGCCTCAAGTGGCTCTGGTATTTTTGTAAATATTTTTTTTTCTGTTTATTTTCAGTTTCAATAAGGGAGTCCATAGCCCAACAACAAGGCATTGAAGCTGCAAAGAGTTATTAGAGCCTCACAGGGAGGACTCTATCCCCCATGGAGCCTAATGTTAGCACATATTCTTGTAAAGGGGGAGTTTTTCTCTGAATTCTGGCCCTTGTTGTAAAATTCTATGAAATTGGGTTTAAAAACCCATCAAATGCATTTTATTCAAAGGTCCCAGCCATGAGCTCCCAAGCACAAATCTCAGAAAATATCATTTCTATCTTAAAATTCTTGCATGCAGGCATTTTTCTTTTCAACGGTGAGGATTTTTCATCTGGAGCAGATCGACGGTCATCGGGTAAGTCAGAGCCACGCAGTTGCATGAGGATTAGCTCCTGGGCTCATCCCTTATGGCCAAAGTCTCAAAAATGATCTAGGTCGTCCGATCCTATGGGAACATGTGGCGCACGATTAAACACCATCGCAGTTTCGGGAGTCGAGATTTCAAGAGACAAGGGGTCCCTCCTCCATTGCATTTCAAAACCCCAAAACATGAAACATGAAGCCCCAAAAATATCAGGACCATCGATCAAAGAGAATATCTCAGCCATCCGATCTCAGAGGGATAGGTGGAAATTTATCAACGTTTCGCGGATTGTGAGTTAAGAGAGTCAGGTCCTGCTTTGTATTTAAAAACCCTGAAATGAGAAAGGTTAAGGTCCTGGGGGGTTGGGCCTGCGGTCCTAGTGCTAGGTCACATCAAGAGAGCCAGAGCTGGAGGTAGCACCCTTTCCATCAAATTCATTTCAGTCGTCCGTCTGAAGGACGCGTGGTGCAAATCTGCACTTTCACAGATTGGTCATCGGGAAATTGAGGAAGAGATACATCGTGAATCCCTGGTGCACGAAGTCTTGGAAGAAGATGGACCGTTAATCATTTGAATATCTCAGTCGTCCATCAGGAAAGACACACAGGTGCATTGTGTTAAGATGCACATGATCTGGGTGGCCAAAATATGCATGCCCAAATCTACAACCAGGGTTCCATTCTAGACCCCCCCCACCGTTCTTCCTTTAATGGGGGGGGTCCGGAATTTGACCATGCAAGTTTGAATGGTCAGGATTGAAGCACCTAGATCTATGGCACACATTTAATTTAGGACCCCCCTTTTCCATTATTCCTTTAACAAGGGGGGCGGGGGGTCCAGAATGAGGTGGTTTTGAATGTGGACCCTCTGCTATTGTGGCGCCCTCTCATGGTGTCATCCCCCCTCCTACATAAAACCACTTACTGCCTCCATTACCGCCTTCACCTCCCTCTTCCATTTGTCCTCCACTCCATCTCTCACCTCCGCCCATCACATCCTCCACTCACTATTGGGTCGTAGCCCCTAATCACTCTCATTTTCCATTTCTTGCCAAGTGTCCCACTACTCATTTCCTCCCTAGTAGATGGTCTCACCACGTATGCTGTTGCATCTTCGCACCTGTCCTCCACTCATCATCCTCCCAACTTATCCCTGTCTCTTCTTCACCCATAATGCACTCACCTCCTGCCATGTCTCTCGCACTCCCTGTCACCCCCACCTTAGCTAGTCACCTCAGCTTCGTTAGCTTCTTCCACGTCCGCTAGCCGGGTCCCCTTGTAGTAGTCTAGCGAAGCAATAGACAACCAAAGATAGCCTACCATGAATCCCAAGTGTAGAGTTGACCAAGGCTTTTCATATCCCGATGAATTAGTTAATGCAAAGGTGGAAGGTGGGTGAGACATCGTCTCCTTCCACAAATAGAAATTCAGGAAAAGACAAGCGTAGAGGCATAATGTCAGTCCTTCCTGACAAAGATTGTGTCCATCAGAAGAATGTATGGGCAGTCTACCCAACGTCTACATGTGCAGCCTGACATAGAAGCTCATTTACGTAAAGCCTTGAATGCATGACATGATAGGCTTCTGACAATTCGAGCCAGTTCTAAGTATATGTAGACATTTTTGCCATTTTTGCTGGTATCGATGGTAGAGCTAAGCTCCCGACTATAAAGTTTTGATGAAGCACTGGTTTTCTTGGTTATGTATTTGTATGTGAAGCTTCTTGTCTAATGAAATTCAACCTCTTTCCATCTCTCTATAAACAACTGTGTTAAAACACTCAAAATTGGAGTATCCAGTCGAGGGTGATTTTGTTGTGTGATGAATGTTTGATCATAACACTATTTTCACCAGTTCTAATCAGTTTCCTGTGTATTTTTCTCCCTCTTACCTTGATTAGCTCATTGGAAGATTCAAGCGAGCTATTATAGTAGCCACCGTAATGCAGGTTTGATCACTGTGTTACTGTAATTGTGTCATCCTGGCACATTTCAGTGTTTTGTTCTTTCTTCTACGGGTTGTTGGAAGCTTGATGCCTACAATAGAACTTTGAAGTTTCTCTCCAAAGTCTTCCTCCTACTCACCCTTATTACAACTTACTGACTGAAGTTAGATTAAGGTCGCACCTGTTGATGCATAGCCTAGTCCAGGGTTCTGAGTTAAAGCAATATAATTCAAAAATTCTTTAAAATATCCAAGTGTTAGCTATTGGAAGCCCATTATCCTCCTGGTGCTTTACTTTCAATTACCAATTCTGTTATCCATACTACAGCTGAAACTCAATTGCTCTATTCCATAGAGTTTCTTCAGGAAGCATTCAACTTATTGTTCCTTATTACATGCTTCAATTTGTTAGCACTAGAAGTCACCCTCAAATTGCATAGAAGGTAATCCTAGTACCCATCAATTTATACAGTAAATGTAAATGAGTTTAGGTGGTCAAATGCAGAAGACTCAATGATAATAACATTCTAACTCAAAAATCTGGACTAGCATGCATAAGCAATTGAGGTCTGGAATCAACTTTAGTGAGTAAGTTGGAGTAAGGGTGAATAGAGGGAAGACTTTGGTGAGGAGAGTGTAGAGGTCTGTTGTGGACATCAGGTCTTCCAACAACCTAAGGAGGAAAAAATTAAACACAAGATCTTCTTGAATTCAAATCTCAAAGAAACTAAAAGAAATTATAACAACATTATAACATAACACTCATCATAATACAATCATTCATGAATTCTCTCAATATAAGAGGAAAATAAGATGGAGTAATAAATCTAACATAGATTAACCAAGATGTCTCAAAAAACAAATACATAACCATAAAACCAATGTTCTTCATAAAAACATTACAATAGAAGGGAGCCTAGCTCAACCATTCGACCCTAACAAAATATCAAAACTGCCTATATATACTAAAATGTTGCAACTACTAGGAATGTGATCATATCAATGCTTTCAAAGACTTCAGTCAATGCCCACTCTATCAGGTTGTGCAGACTTCATGATTTTAGATGCAAGCCATGCATAGTTATGTGCTTTACATGAAAATTTGCCCATAAGGAAGCTTCAGATCATAAGTGTGCCTTCATGGCTTCTCTCTGCAACGTTTTCCATTTATGGGATGAGGTGAGGTCTCAAATGCTGCCCACAATCTTCAATAATTGTCTTCATTAGGATTAGGACTGGGCCTGACACCCATAACTTTTCTCATATGGTGCGATTTCTGCAAGTCAATCCTGACGCCTCGAGGCTCTGTAGATATTCTTTTGTGAGAAATGTGAGTGCTGCAGGTGGCAGGTTGATAGCGTATCCGCAGGGGTGATGTGGAGCAAGGTGCTTGACAAAAAATTGCATGCCCCAATGAGTGAGTAATGACCATGCATTGCTCTTGGATAGGATGTTATATGAGCGTGTGATTGTGGGGCCGCTCAAAGGTGGTTTTGATTTAGACCACTTTTGGGCCCACAATCCATATCCCTTCACCACGTATCGCTCTTGACTTACCATGGCTTCAATTACAGGACCACTCAAGAAAATTATCGCTCGAGCATGTTGCATTCCCGCAATAAACTATGGTTGTTGATATCATGATCTTGGATTAGGATTTCATGATCAGCGGCTCAAATCTGCCCCCTCCAAATCAATGGATCAAATCTTCCCTTTCAAAAAAATGGCCGAGATTTGGTTCGTGGATCGACCTTTGGGCCTTCATCCACTTTGGTAGCTTCAACAAATTTGGCGTTGAATGATTAAAACTACCTTCTGGCTATGCTTC
The DNA here is from genome assembly GCA_900067695.1 of Picea abies. Lineage (NCBI taxonomy): Eukaryota > Viridiplantae > Streptophyta > Pinopsida > Pinales > Pinaceae > Picea > Picea abies. Next base: position 4,524 of record CBVK0102022632.1, on the reverse strand, counting down.
AATCCTGAAACAAACCGTTTTAGAAAGATGCATTTTGTGTTCATGGCTACGGCTTGCATGATCAAGGATTTGGACAACTGGATATGAGTTTGGGAACATAGAAGGATCGGTGATAGAGGCTAGGGAGATGATTTCTCAAACACAAAGGGGCAAATAAAAAATGACTTTGCCGACTGAAGGGGAAAATTAATACTTGGTATACAAAAATGATAGAGACAGGGAAAAATTATGGACTTAGGTAGAAACTACAAACCCACAGGACTCTGACAAGTTCATGTGATAACATTTGGCTCCAAAGGGGATGGCATGCTCCTTGTGAGCTGCCAAGAACCAATAGTTCTAGTGCCTTAGCTATTGGGTTATGGAGTCACTTATAAAAACTAAAAACAAAAGAAAAATGATATTTATAATGACATGGGAAGCCACTCATGGCTTAAATAAAATTGTTTTTTAGAAAATGCCCATTTAGAAGGCTACCAAAAACTTCAACATCCTTCAAATCCTGTAGCTTCTAAGTGTTATTTGAAAATATGTCAGAAATTTTGAAGGGGCTGATCCACAAGGCCTCGAATTTACCGTGCTTGCCTTTGTCTTGTTTAGGTGCATCCCACTTGAGTACTAGATCTCCCAGTTGGAAATCCTCTTTGGTCACCTTCTTATCAAAGGCCTACTTGATCTTCTGTTGATGGTTATATGCTTTGTCTAGTAGTTTCTCTCTAGTTTGCTGCACTTCTACCAGCTGTTGTATTCTCCTAATCATATCATTTGGTTCTCCTTGGTAGTCTTGGAAGAATTTCACCACAGGTAAGGCAAGATGAGAAGGAAAAATGGCGTCAACTCTATATGCAAGCTGGAAAGGAGAGATACCAAGAGATCTCTTTGTTGTCACTCTATCATTCCACAAAGAAAATTTAAGCTTCAAATCCCATGCCTTCTTGTTTTCCTATAATAGTCTTTTGATGATCTTAATAAGGCTCTTGTTAGAGGAATCTGCCAGTCCATTCCCTTGGGGATAGTAAGGAGTAGAGTGAATCAATGTGATTCCAAACTATTCACAAAACTTAATCAATGGTTCAGCCTTGAAAGTTGCAACATTGTCAGTGACAATTCTGTTTGGACAACCAAATCTTTCCATAATATCTTCAAGAAAACCAATGATTATCTTGTGGGAAGCATTTCTTGTGGGGATGGCCTCTATCCACTTAGTAAAGTAGTATGTGGCAGTCAATATCCACCTATGTTGACCACTTGAAGTAGGATTAATTTCCCCAATACAATCTAGGCCCCACTATTGAAAGGGTCCTGAAGCTACCATAGGATTTAATGGCAAAGACTAGAGATATTGCTTTCCAGAGAATTTTTGGCACTTGACACAAGAACTAATCTTTGCACAGACATCAGTGAAGAGACCAGGCCAAAAATACCCAACCCTGAGAATCTTGTAGTCTGTGGTTCTCTAGAAGTGATGCCCCCCACATAAACTGTCATGAAAATCATACATAATCTTTTGGGCTTCCTATGGGTCTAGACATCTTAAAATCACTCCTAAAGGGTCTTTCCAATATAAAAATTGATAAATTAGAAAATATTTAATTGATTTGAGCTTCAAATCTCTTACCTTCTCTTTCCCATGCCATCAGGAGGCTGTAACTTCTGTAGGAAAAATATAATGTCTTTGTACCAAGTGCATCCTGCCAACGGGGGTGTGACTTTAAGATCTTCATCAGAGAACTCAGCTTGTTGATTCTCTGAACAACTATTGATGAAATGGACCCCCAAGGATTTATAGTTAGATTCAACCAACAACCTAACTAAACCTTGACCTTTAACCAATTTGGTAGGCATTATTTCAAGATCAAATTCAAGGATTTTGGCAATCCACTTGCTCCTTCTCCTGTCTATGTTAGGCTGAATGAGGATCTCCTTCACGGAAGCTGAAGGGACATATGCAATGAATTTTGAATGCATGACATAAACTCTTAAGGCTTTGAGAGATTTAACCAAAGCATAGGCCTATTTTTCCATGATGTTATATTTTATTTCAGCATCTCTCAGTGCCCTACTGAAAAAGGAAATGGGTTTCTCTAACCTTTTAGTATTTTTCTGCAATAAAACAACTGCTACTGTGTCAAATGAAGCAAAAGAGAAAATCAGAAACTCCTTGGAGTAGTTAGGACTGATGAGCACATGTGCTTCAATCAAGGCCTTCTTTATTTGGTCAAATGAGTTACGAGATTTAGGATTCCATTTGATTTCATTTCCTTTCCTCAACATGGTTGTGATAAACTTCACCAACTCATCAAAATTTGAAACAAACCTTCTCAGAAAATTAATTTTCCCCAAGAAAGACTGAACTTCTTTCTTGGATGTAGGGAGTGACAAAGTTTGGATAGCTTCTACCCTACTGGGATCAATCCTTACTCCCTCAGCTGATATTATGTTCCCTAATAATTTCCCCTCCTTCATGGCAAACAATGACTTTTTAGGATTTAAGGAGAGATCAAATTTCCTACATTTCAAGAAGACCTTTCTCAGATGATATCAGTGCTCTTTATCGGACTTGAAGAAAATTGTAATTTCATCCAAATAGATGACTACAAATTTATCTTTTTCTCCGATGAATGCAATGTTCATAGCTCATTGGAAGGTTTCCCCTGCGTTCATCAATCCAAAGGGCATATTAGTGTACATGAATGTACCCCAAGGAGTAGTGAAGGTTGTCTTCTCTTTGTATTTAGGAAAGACAAAGATCTAATTGTAGCCAGAAAAACCATCAATCATGGACATCCTAGATGCACCTGTTACCCTCTGTAATATGTGCTCCATCTTTGGCAGGGGGTAATTGTCCTTCTTAGAGATTCTGTTCAGGTTCTTGAAATCGACACAAAGTCTGATTTCTCCATTCTTATTTCTCATTGGGACCAAGTTGGCCACCCATTCAGAATAACTCAGAGGGATGATAATCTGGGCATCCAAAATCTTTTTCACCTCTTTGTCCATAATAGGCAACAACATAGGATTTATTTGTCTCAATTTCTGCCTAAACGGTTTGGCCTCTTCCTTCAATGGTATCATGTCCAATGCCACTTATGTCATATGTTTTTTGATAGTCATATGTCCAGGCAAACACATCATCAAATTATTTTAACAACTCTGCATATTCAACCCTTTGTTCCCTTGACAAGCCGCTTGAAGACTTGACAAATTTTGGGTCCTTCTTTGTGCCAATATTGCACTTAGTTATATCAACATCATCAACTAATCCTTTAAATTTTACTACCACATCATTCCCATCAAACAATCTTTCCAAAGGAACTAGTCCCTTTGGAATGTGGTTGGTAGGTAGTTGAACAATATGGTGATTAGCAATTTTATTTACAAATGCATTAACATGAGGGTCACTTTCAGAATCATTATCTTGATCAATATGTAATGCAAAGAACTCATCAACAGACTCAAGAAATTTTTTGATCTCAAGATCATCCTCAAACACCTTCCAATGCTTGACATTGTCAGGTATAGAGGGTCTATATTTCACCTCTACATCATACTTTAGTTTAGGTGGTAGTGGGACTCGGAAATGGCTTGCTGAAACAACCAAAGAATCAACCATGGTATTCTCCTCTCTTGGAATAAATGAATTTTTGAAGGCCAAGAAGAAACTGTCAACTAGGTCCCACACTTCATTTATGTAAGATTTGAGCCTAGGATTCTTAGCTTGATAAATATTTTTGATCTGATGAACAATTAGCTTTGCATCTCCAAATACTGATAGCTCTTCTATCCCCATGTCCTTTGTGGCCCTTAAACCTAAAACAAGAGCTTCATACTCCGCCACATTGTTGGTCTCTTAAAATTTTAACTTGTAGGACAAGGGTATGGTCTCTTCACACGGTGAAATAAAGACTACTCTAGCACCAACACCTTCCTTAGAAGAGGCCCCATCAAAGAACATTTTCCAAACAAGGGTAGTTGGAGGAGGGTTTTCACAAAAAGTAGTGGACTGTTTTCTAATTTCAAGAGGAGGTTCAGAAGTATCAGTCAACTACAATATGTTGGATCCCAAATCAATGTCAAAAGAAAAAATAAGATGGTTGGTGGGGTTTTCTTCATCACTAGTGATGTACGCGAGATACGCTTCCCTGTAGAGTCTCCTTTTTTCACCCCTAAATACAGGAATGGTGGGGTATGAAAGGTCCATCTGCAGAGTTCCCCCCAATCTCTTTATCCAAGATCTAGATAGGAACGTCTCAAAATTAGTTGGAACATCAACCACTATGATATCCATGACCATGCTCTTCATCGGTAGATGGAATAGAGAAACAACCAGGTCTTTGATAACCCCAAGTCACTTCACCTTTCCTGAGTTGAAATAATATAGGTCATGGTAGGTTTTTGTCACCTCCAACCTGACCTCTTCCATGACAATATTAGGCATAAGATTGTGAGATGCCCATGAATCCATTAAGTAGTTATACAACACCTTATCATGTATGTTTAATGAAGTGTAGAAGGGGGGGGGGG